>OY723273.1:0-138982 GCA_963210315.1 Rhynchopus euleeides
TCTGAATGCCCACAGCTCCAGGTTTTCTGAACTCTGAATGCCCACAGCTCCAGGTTTTCTGAACTCTGAATGCCCACAGCTCCAGGTTTTCAGGAATCTGAATGCCCACAGCTCCAGGTTTTCAGGAATCTGAATGCCCACAGCTCCAGGTTTTCTGAACTCTGAATGCCCACAGCTCCAGGTTTTCAGGAATCTGAATGCCCACAGCTCCAGGTTTTCAGGAATCTGAATGCCCACAGCTCCAGGTTTTCAGGAATCTGAATGCCCACAGCTCCAGGTTTTCAGGAATCTGAATGCCCACAGCTCCAGGTTTTCAGGAATCTGAATGCCCAGAGCTCCAGGTTTTCTGAACTCTGAATGCCCACAGCTCCAGGTTTACAGGAATCTGAATGCCCACAGCTCCAGGTTTTCAGGAATCTGAATGCCCACAGCTCCAGGTTTTCTGAACTCTGAATGCCCACAGCTCCAGGTTTTCAGGAATCTGAATGCCCACAGCTCCAGGTTTTCAGGAATCTGAATGCCCACAGCTCCAGGTTTTCAGGAATCTGAATGCCCACAGCTCCAGGTTTTCAGGAATCTGAATGCCCACAGCTCCAGGTTTTCTGAACTCTGAATGCCCACAGCTCCAGGTTTTCTGAACTCTGAATGCCCACAGCTCCAGGTTTTCAGGAATCTGAATGCCCACAGCTCCAGGTTTTCAGGAATCTGAATGCCCACAGCTCCAGGTTTTCTGAACTCTGAATGCCCACAGCTCCAGGTTTTCAGGAATCTGAATGCCCACAGCTCCAGGTTTTCAGGAATCTGAATGCCCACAGCTCCAGGTTTTCTGAACTCTGAATGCCCACAGCTCCAGGTTTTCAGGAATCTGAATGCCCACAGCTCCAGGTTTTCAGGAATCTGAATGCCCACAGCTCCAGGTTTTCTGAACTCTGAATGCCCACAGCTCCAGGTTTTCTGAACTCTGAATGCCCACAGCTCCAGGTTTTCAGGAATCTGAATGCCCACAGCTCCAGGTTTTCAGGAATCTGAATGCCCACAGCTCCAGGTTTTCTGAACTCTGAATGCCCACAGCTCCAGGTTTTCAGGAATCTGAATGCCCACAGCTCCAGGTTTTCAGGAATCTGAATGCCCACAGCTCCAGGTTTTCTGAACTCTGAATGCCCACAGCTCCAGGGTTTCAGGAATCTGAATGCCCACAGCTCCAGGTTTTCAGGAATCTGAATGCCCACAGCTCCAGGTTTTCAGGAATCTGAATGCCCACAGCTCCAGGTTTTCTAAACTCTGAATGCCCACAGCTCCAGGTTTTCAGGAATCTGAATGCCCACAGCTCCAGGTTTTCAGCAATCTGAATGCCCACAGCTCCAGGTTTTCAGGAATCTGAATGCCCACAGCTCCAGGTTTTCAGGAATCTGAATGCCCACAGCTCCAGGTTTTCTGAACTCTGAATGCCCACAGCTCCAGGTTTTCAGGAATCTGAATGCCCACAGCTCCAGGTTTTCAGGAATCTGAATGCCCACAGCTCCAGGTTTTCTGAACTCTGAATGCCCACAGCTCCAGGTTTTCTGAACTCTGAATGCCCACAGCTCCAGGTTTTCAGGAATCTGAATGCCCACAGCTCCAGGTTTTCTAAACTCTGAATGCCCACAGCTCCAGGTTTTCAGGAATCTGAATGCCCACAGCTCCAGGTTTTCAGGAATCTGAATGCCCACAGCTCCAGGTTTTCTGAACTCTGAATGCCCACAGCTCCAGGTTTTCAGGAATCTGAATGCCCACAGCTCCAGGTTTTCTGAACTCTGAATGCCCACAGCTCCAGGTTTTCAGGAATCTGAATGCCCACAGCTCCAGGTTTTCTGAACTCTGAATGCCCACAGCTCCAGGTTTTCAGGAATCTGAATGCCCACAGCTCCAGGTTTTCTGAACTCTGAATGCCCACAGCTCCAGGGTTTCAGGAATCTGAATGCCCACAGCTCCAGGTTTTCAGGAATCTGAATGCCCACAGCTCCAGGTTTTCTAAACTCTGAATGCCCACAGCTCCAGGTTTTCAGGAATCTGAATGCCCACAGCTCCAGGTTTTCAGCAATCTGAATGCCCACAGCTCCAGGTTTTCAGGAATCTGAATGCCCACAGCTCCAGGTTTTCAGGAATCTGAATGCCCACAGCTCCAGGTTTTCAGCAATCTGAATGCCCACAGCTCCAGGTTTTCAGGAATCTGAATGCCCACAGCTCCAGGTTTTCAGGAATCTGAATGCCCACAGCTCCAGGTTTTCAGGAATCTGAATGCCCACAGCTCCAGGTTTTCAGGAATCTGAATGCCCACAGCTCCAGGTTTTCTGAACTCTGAATGCCCACAGCTCCAGGTTTTCAGGAATCTGAATGCCCACAGCTCCAGGTTTTCAGGAATCTGAATGCCCACAGCTCCAGGTTTTCTGAACTCTGAATGCCCACAGCTCCAGGGTTTCAGGAATCTGAATGCCCACAGCTCCAGGTTTTCAGGAATCTGAATGCCCACAGCTCCAGGTTTTCTAAACTCTGAATGCCCACAGCTCCAGGTTTTCAGGAATCTGAATGCCCACAGCTCCAGGTTTTCAGCAATCTGAATGCCCACAGCTCCAGGTTTTCAGGAATCTGAATGCCCACAGCTCCAGGTTTTCAGGAATCTGAATGCCCACAGCTCCAGGTTTTCTGAACTCTGAATGCCCACAGCTCCAGGTTTTCAGGAATCTGAATGCCCACAGCTCCAGGTTTTCAGGAATCTGAATGCCCACAGCTCCAGGTTTTCTGAACTCTGAATGCCCACAGCTCCAGGTTTTCTGAACTCTGAATGCCCACAGCTCCAGGTTTTCAGGAATCTGAATGCCCACAGCTCCAGGTTTTCTAAACTCTGAATGCCCACAGCTCCAGGTTTTCAGGAATCTGAATGCCCACAGCTCCAGGTTTTCAGGAATCTGAATGCCCACAGCTCCAGGTTTTCTGAACTCTGAATGCCCACAGCTCCAGGTTTTCAGGAATCTGAATGCCCACAGCTCCAGGTTTTCTGAACTCTGAATGCCCACAGCTCCAGGTTTTCAGGAATCTGAATGCCCACAGCTCCAGGTTTTCTGAACTCTGAATGCCCACAGCTCCAGGTTTTCAGGAATCTGAATGCCCACAGCTCCAGGTTTTCTGAACTCTGAATGCCCACAGCTCCAGGGTTTCAGGAATCTGAATGCCCACAGCTCCAGGTTTTCAGGAATCTGAATGCCCACAGCTCCAGGTTTTCTAAACTCTGAATGCCCACAGCTCCAGGTTTTCAGGAATCTGAATGCCCACAGCTCCAGGTTTTCAGCAATCTGAATGCCCACAGCTCCAGGTTTTCAGGAATCTGAATGCCCACAGCTCCAGGTTTTCAGGAATCTGAATGCCCACAGCTCCAGGTTTTCAGCAATCTGAATGCCCACAGCTCCAGGTTTTCAGGAATCTGAATGCCCACAGCTCCAGGTTTTCAGGAATCTGAATGCCCACAGCTCCAGGTTTTCAGGAATCTGAATGCCCACAGCTCCAGGTTTTCAGGAATCTGAATGCCCACAGCTCCAGGTTTTCTGAACTCTGAATGCCCACAGCTCCAGGTTTTCAGGAATCTGAATGCCCACAGCTCCAGGTTTTCTGAACTCTGAATGCCCACAGCTCCAGGTTTTCAGGAATCTGAATGCCCACAGCTCCAGGTTTTCTGAACTCTGAATGCCCACAGCTCCAGGGTTTCAGGAATCTGAATGCCCACAGCTCCAGGTTTTCAGGAATCTGAATGCCCACAGCTCCAGGTTTTCAGGAATCTGAATGCCCACAGCTCCAGGTTTTCTGAACTCTGAATGCCCACAGCTCCAGGTTTTCAGGAATCTGAATGCCCACAGCTCCAGGTTTTCAGGAATCTGAATGCCCACAGCTCCAGGTTTTCAGGAATCTGAATGCCCACAGCTCCAGGTTTTCAGGAATCTGAATGCCCACAGCTCCAGGTTTTCTGAACTCTGAATGCCCACAGCTCCAGGTTTTCAGGAATCTGAATGCCCACAGCTCCAGGTTTTCAGGAATCTGAATGCCCACAGCTCCAGGTTTTCTGAACTCTGAATGCCCACAGCTCCAGGTTTTCTGAACTCTGAATGCCCACAGCTCCAGGTTTTCTGAACTCTGAATGCCCACAGCTCCAGGTTTTCTGAACTCTGAATGCCCACAGCTCCAGGTTTTCAGGAATCTGAATGCCCACAGCTCCAGGTTTTCAGGAATCTGAATGCCCACAGCTCCAGGTTTTCTGAACTCTGAATGCCCACAGCTCCAGGTTTTCAGGAATCTGAATGCCCACAGCTCCAGGTTTTCAGGAATCTGAATGCCCACAGCTCCAGGTTTTCAGGAATCTGAATGCCCACAGCACCAGGTTTTCAGGACTCTGAATGCCCACAGCTCCAGGTTTTCTGAACTCTGAATGCCCACAGCTCCAGGTTTTCAGGAATCTGAATGCCCACAGCTCCAGGTTTTCAGGAATCTGAGTGCCCACAGCTCCAGGTTTTCTGAACTCTGAATGCCCACAGCTCCAGGTTTTCAGGAATCTGAATGCCCACAGCTCCAGGTTTTCAGGAATCTGAATGCCCACAGCTCCAGGTTTTCAGGAATCTGAATGCCCACAGCTCCAGGTTTTCTGAACTCTGAATGCCCACAGCTCCAGGTTTTCTGAACTCTGAATGCCCACAGCTCCAGGTTTTCAGGAATCTGAATGCCCACAGCTCCAGGTTTTCAGGAATCTGAATGCCCACAGCTCCAGGTTTTCTGAACTCTGAATGCCCACAGCTCCAGGTTTTCAGGAATCTGAATGCCCACAGCTCCAGGTTTTCAGGAATCTGAATGCCCACAGCTCCAGGTTTTCAGGAATCTGAATGCCCACAGCTCCAGGTTTTCAGGAATGTGAATGCCCACAGCTCCCGGTTTTCTGAACTCTGAATGCCCACAGCTCCAGGTTTTCAGGAATCTGAATGCCCACAGCTCCAGGTTTTCTGAACTCTGAATGCCCACAGCTCCAGGTTTTCTGAACTCTGAATGCCCGCAGCTCCAGGTTTTCTGAACTCTGAATGCCCACAGCTCCAGGTTTTCAGGAATCTGAATGCCCACAGCTCCAGGTTTTCAGGAATCTGAATGCCCACAGCTCCAGGTTTTCAGGAATCTGAATGCCCACAGCTCCAGGTTTTCAGGAATCTGAATGCCCACAGCTCCAGGTTTTCAGGAATCTGAATGCCCACAGCACCAGGTTTTCAGGACTCTGAATGCCCACAGCTCCAGGTTTTCTGAACTCTGAATGCCCACAGCTCCAGGTTTTCAGGAATCTGAATGCCCACAGCTCCAGGTTTTCAGGAATCTGAATGCCCACAGCTCCAGGTTTTCTGAACTCTGAATGCCCACAGCTCCAGGTTTTCAGGAATCTGAATGCCCACAGCTCCAGGTTTTCAGGAATCTGAATGCCCACAGCTCCAGGTTTTCTGAACTCTGAATGCCCACAGCTCCAGGTTTTCAGGAATCTGAATGCCCACAGCTCCAGGTTTTCAGGAATCTGAATGCCCACAGCTCCAGGTTTTCAGGAATCTGAATGCCCACAGCACCAGGTTTTCAGGACTCTGAATGCCCACAGCTCCAGGTTTTCTGAACTCTGAATGCCCACAGCTCCAGGTTTTCAGGAATCTGAATGCCCACAGCTCCAGGTTTTCAGGAATCTGAATGCCCACAGCTCCAGGTTTTCAGGAATCTGAATGCCCACAGCTCCAGGTTTTCTGAACTCTGAATGCCCACAGCTCCAGGTTTTCTGAACTCTGAATGCCCACAGCTCCAGGTTTTCAGGAATCTGAATGCCCACAGCTCCAGGTTTTCAGGAATCTGAATGCCCACAGCTCCAGGTTTTCTGAACTCTGAATGCCCACAGCTCCAGGTTTTCAGGAATCTGAATGCCCACAGCTCCAGGTTTTCAGGAATCTGAATGCCCACAGCTCCAGGTTTTCAGGAATCTGAATGCCCACAGCTCCAGGTTTTCAGGAATGTGAATGCCCACAGCTCCCGGTTTTCTGAACTCTGAATGCCCACAGCTCCAGGTTTTCAGGAATCTGAATGCCCACAGCTCCAGGTTTTCTGAACTCTGAATGCCCACAGCTCCAGGTTTTCTGAACTCTGAATGCCCACAGCTCCAGGTTTTCTGAACTCTGAATGCCCACAGCTCCAGGTTTTCAGGAATCTGAATGCCCACAGCTCCAGGTTTTCAGGAATCTGAATGCCCACAGCTCCAGGTGTTCTGAACTCTGAATGCCCACAGCTCCAGGTTTTCAGGAATCTGAATGCCCACAGCTCCAGGTTTTCAGGAATCTGAATGCCCACAGCTCCAGGTTTTCAGGAATCTGAATGCCCACAGCTCCAGGTTTTCAGGAATCTGAATGCCCACAGCTCCAGGTTTTCAGGAATCTGAATGCCCACAGCACCAGGTTTTCAGGACTCTGAATGCCCACAGCTCCAGGTTTTCTGAACTCTGAATGCCCACAGCTCCAGGTTTTCAGGAATCTGAATGCCCACAGCTCCAGGTTTTCAGGAATCTGAATGCCCACAGCTCCAGGTTTTCTGAACTCTGAATGCCCACAGCTCCAGGTTTTCAGGAATCTGAATGCCCACAGCTCCAGGTTTTCAGGAATCTGAATGCCCACAGCTCCAGGTTTTCAGGAATCTGAATGCCCACAGCTCCAGGTTTTCTGAACTCTGAATGCCCACAGCTCCAGGTTTTCAGGAATCTGAATGCCCACAGCTCCAGGTTTTCAGGAATCTGAATGCCCACAGCTCCAGGTTTTCAGGAATCTGAATGCCCACAGCTCCAGGTTTTCAGGAATCTGAATGCCCACAGCTCCAGGTTTTCAGCAATCTGAATGCCCACAGCTCCAGGTTTTCTGAACTCTGAATGCCCACAGCTCCAGGTTTTCAGGAATCTGAATGCCCACAGCTCCAGGTTTTCAGGAATCTGAATGCCCACAGCTCCAGGTTTTCTGAACTCTGAATGCCCACAGCTCCAGGTTTTCAGGAATCTGAATGCCCACAGCTCCAGGTTTTCAGGAATCTGAATGCCCACAGCTCCAGGTTTTCAGGAATCTGAATGCCCACAGCTCCAGGTTTTCAGGAATGTGAATGCCCACAGCTCCCGGTTTTCTGAACTCTGAATGCCCACAGCTCCAGGTTTTCAGGAATCTGAATGCCCACAGCTCCAGGTTTTCTGAACTCTGAATGCCCACAGCTCCAGGTTTTCTGAACTCTGAATGCCCGCAGCTCCAGGTTTTCTGAACTCTGAATGCCCACAGCTCCAGGTTTTCAGGAATCTGAATGCCCACAGCTCCAGGTTTTCAGGAATCTGAATGCCCACAGCTCCAGGTTTTCAGGAATCTGAATGCCCACAGCTCCAGGTTTTCAGGAATCTGAATGCCCACAGCTCCAGGTTTTCAGGAATCTGAATGCCCACAGCACCAGGTTTTCAGGACTCTGAATGCCCACAGCTCCAGGTTTTCTGAACTCTGAATGCCCACAGCTCCAGGTTTTCAGGAATCTGAATGCCCACAGCTCCAGGTTTTCAGGAATCTGAATGCCCACAGCTCCAGGTTTTCTGAACTCTGAATGCCCACAGCTCCAGGTTTTCAGGAATCTGAATGCCCACAGCTCCAGGTTTTCAGGAATCTGAATGCCCACAGCTCCAGGTTTTCTGAACTCTGAATGCCCACAGCTCCAGGTTTTCAGGAATCTGAATGCCCACAGCTCCAGGTTTTCAGGAATCTGAATGCCCACAGCTCCAGGTTTTCAGGAATCTGAATGCCCACAGCACCAGGTTTTCAGGACTCTGAATGCCCACAGCTCCAGGTTTTCTGAACTCTGAATGCCCACAGCTCCAGGTTTTCAGGAATCTGAATGCCCACAGCTCCAGGTTTTCAGGAATCTGAATGCCCACAGCTCCAGGTTTTCAGGAATCTGAATGCCCACAGCTCCAGGTTTTCTGAACTCTGAATGCCCACAGCTCCAGGTTTTCTGAACTCTGAATGCCCACAGCTCCAGGTTTTCAGGAATCTGAATGCCCACAGCTCCAGGTTTTCAGGAATCTGAATGCCCACAGCTCCAGGTTTTCTGAACTCTGAATGCCCACAGCTCCAGGTTTTCAGGAATCTGAATGCCCACAGCTCCAGGTTTTCAGGAATCTGAATGCCCACAGCTCCAGGTTTTCAGGAATGTGAATGCCCACAGCTCCCGGTTTTCTGAACTCTGAATGCCCACAGCTCCAGGTTTTCAGGAATCTGAATGCCCACAGCTCCAGGTTTTCTGAACTCTGAATGCCCACAGCTCCAGGTTTTCTGAACTCTGAATGCCCACAGCTCCAGGTTTTCTGAACTCTGAATGCCCACAGCTCCAGGTTTTCAGGAATCTGAATGCCCACAGCTCCAGGTTTTCAGGAATCTGAATGCCCACAGCTCCAGGTGTTCTGAACTCTGAATGCCCACAGCTCCAGGTTTTCAGGAATCTGAATGCCCACAGCTCCAGGTTTTCAGGAATCTGAATGCCCACAGCTCCAGGTTTTCAGGAATCTGAATGCCCACAGCTCCAGGTTTTCAGGAATCTGAATGCCCACAGCTCCAGGTTTTCAGGAATCTGAATGCCCACAGCACCAGGTTTTCAGGACTCTGAATGCCCACAGCTCCAGGTTTTCTGAACTCTGAATGCCCACAGCTCCAGGTTTTCAGGAATCTGAATGCCCACAGCTCCAGGTTTTCAGGAATCTGAATGCCCACAGCTCCAGGTTTTCTGAACTCTGAATGCCCACAGCTCCAGGTTTTCAGGAATCTGAATGCCCACAGCTCCAGGTTTTCAGGAATCTGAATGCCCACAGCTCCAGGTTTTCAGGAATCTGAATGCCCACAGCTCCAGGTTTTCTGAACTCTGAATGCCCACAGCTCCAGGTTTTCAGGAATCTGAATGCCCACAGCTCCAGGTTTTCAGGAATCTGAATGCCCACAGCTCCAGGTTTTCTGAACTCTGAATGCCCACAGCTCCAGGTTTTCTGAACTCTGAATGCCCACAGCTCCAGGTTTTCAGGAATCTGAATGCCCACAGCTCCAGGTTTTCAGGAATCTGAATGCCCACAGCTCCAGGTTTTCTGAACTCTGAATGCCCACAGCTCCAGGTTTTCAGGAATCTGAATGCCCACAGCTCCAGGTTTTCAGGAATCTGAATGCCCACAGCTCCAGGTTTTCAGGAATCTGAATGCCCACAGCTCCAGGTTTTCAGGAATCTGAATGCCCACAGCTCCAGGTTTTCAGGAATCTGAATGCCCACAGCTCCAGGTTTTCAGGAATCTGAATGCCCAGAGCTCCAGGTTTTCTGAACTCTGAATGCCCACAGCTCCAGGTTTACAGGAATCTGAATGCCCACAGCTCCAGGTTTTCAGGAATCTGAATGCCCACAGCTCCAGGTTTTCTGAACTCTGAATGCCCACAGCTCCAGGTTTTCAGGAATCTGAATGCCCACAGCTCCAGGTTTTCAGGAATCTGAATGCCCACAGCTCCAGGTTTTCAGGAATCTGAATGCCCACAGCTCCAGGTTTTCAGGAATCTGAATGCCCACAGCTCCAGGTTTTCTGAACTCTGAATGCCCACAGCTCCAGGTTTTCTGAACTCTGAATGCCCACAGCTCCAGGTTTTCAGGAATCTGAATGCCCACAGCTCCAGGTTTTCAGGAATCTGAATGCCCACAGCTCCAGGTTTTCTGAACTCTGAATGCCCACAGCTCCAGGTTTTCAGGAATCTGAATGCCCACAGCTCCAGGTTTTCAGGAATCTGAATGCCCACAGCTCCAGGTTTTCTGAACTCTGAATGCCCACAGCTCCAGGTTTTGAGGAATCTGAATGCCCACAGCTCCAGGTTTTCAGGAATCTGAATGCCCACAGCTCCAGGTTTTCTGAACTCTGAATGCCCACAGCTCCAGGTTTTCTGAACTCTGAATGCCCACAGCTCCAGGTTTTCAGGAATCTGAATGCCCACAGCTCCAGGTTTTCAGGAATCTGAATGCCCACAGCTCCAGGTTTTCTGAACTCTGAATGCCCACAGCTCCAGGTTTTCAGGAATCTGAATGCCCACAGCTCCAGGTTTTCAGGAATCTGAATGCCCACAGCTCCAGGTTTTCAGGAATCTGAATGCCCACAGCTCCAGGTTTTCAGGAATCTGAATGCCCACAGCTCCAGGTTTTCTGAACTCTGAATGCCCACAGCTCCAGGTTTTCAGGAATCTGAATGCCCACAGCTCCAGGTTTTCAGGAATCTGAATGCCCACAGCTCCAGGTTTTCTGAACTCTGAATGCCCACAGCTCCAGGTTTTCAGGAATCTGAATGCCCACAGCTCCAGGTTTTCTGAACTCTGAATGCCCACAGCTCCAGGTTTTCTGAACTCTGAATGCCCACAGCTCCAGGTTTTCAGGAATCTGAATGCCCACAGCTCCAGGTTTTCAGGAATCTGAATGCCCACAGCTCCAGGTTTTCTGAACTCTGAATGCCCACAGCTCCAGGTTTTCAGGAATCTGAATGCCCACAGCTCCAGGTTTTCAGGAATCTGAATGCCCACAGCTCCAGGTTTTCTGAACTCTGAATGCCCACAGCTCCAGGTTTTCAGGAATCTGAATGCCCACAGCTCCAGGTTTTCAGGAATCTGAATGCCCACAGCTCCAGGTTTTCTGAACTCTGAATGCCCACAGCTCCAGGTTTTCTGAACTCTGAATGCCCACAGCTCCAGGTTTTCAGGAATCTGAATGCCCACAGCTCCAGGTTTTCAGGAATCTGAATGCCCACAGCTCCAGGTTTTCTGAACTCTGAATGCCCACAGCTCCAGGTTTTCAGGAATCTGAATGCCCACAGCTCCAGGTTTTCAGGAATCTGAATGCCCACAGCTCCAGGTTTTCTAAACTCTGAATGCCCACAGCTCCAGGTTTTCAGGAATCTGAATGCCCACAGCTCCAGGTTTTCAGGAATCTGAATGCCCACAGCTCCAGGTTTTCAGGAATCTGAATGCCCACAGCTCCAGGTTTTCAGGAATCTGAATGCCCACAGCTCCAGGTTTTCAGGAATCTGAATGCCCACAGCTCCAGGTTTTCTGAACTCTGAATGCCCACAGCTCCAGGTTTTCTGAACTCTGAATGCCCACAGCTCCAGGTTTTCAGGAATCTGAATGCCCACAGCTCCAGGTTTTCAGGAATCTGAATGCCCACAGCTCCAGGTTTTCTGAACTCTGAATGCCCACAGCTCCAGGTTTTCAGGAATCTGAATGCCCACAGCTCCAGGTTTTCAGGAATCTGAATGCCCACAGCTCCAGGTTTTCAGGAATCTGAATGCCCACAGCTCCAGGTTTTCAGGAATCTGAATGCCCACAGCTCCAGGTTTTCTGAACTCTGAATGCCCACAGCTCCAGGTTTTCAGGAATCTGAATGCCCACAGCTCCAGGTTTTCAGGAATCTGAATGCCCAGAGCTCCAGTTTTTCTGAACTCTGAATGCCCACAGCTCCAGGTTTTCAGGAATCTGAATGCCCACAGCTCCAGGTTTTCTGAACTCTGAATGCCCACAGCTCCAGGTTTTCAGGAATCTGAATGCCCACAGCTCCAGGTTTTCAGGAATCTGAATGCCCACAGCTCCAGGTTTTCAGGAATCTGAATGCCCACAGCTCCAGGTTTTCTGAACTCTGAATGCCCACAGCTCCAGGTTTTCAGGAATCTGAATGCCCACAGCTCCAGGTTTTCAGGAATCTGAATGCCCACAGCTCCAGGTTTTCTGACCTCTGAATGCCCACAGCTCCAGGTTTGCAGGAATCTGAATGCCCACAGCTCCAGGTTTTCAGGAATCTGAATGCCCACAGCTCCAGGTTTTCAGGAATCTGAATGCCCACAGCTCCAGGTTTTCAGGAACCTGAATGCCCACAGCTCCAGGTTTTCAGGAATCTGAATGCCCACAGCTCCAGGTTTTCTGAACTCTGAATGCCCACAGCTCCAGGTTTTCAGGAATCTGAATGCCCACAGCTCCAGGTTTTCAGGAATCTGAATGCCCACAGCTCCAGGTTTTCTGAACTCTGAATGCCCACAGCTCCAGGTTTGCAGGAATCTGAATGCCCACAGCTCCAGGTTTTCAGGAATCTGAATGCCCACAGCTCCAGGTTTTCAGGAATCTGAATGCCCACAGCTCCAGGTTTTCAGGAATCTGAATGCCCACATCTCCAGGTTTTCAGGAATCTGAATGCCCACAGCTCCAGGTTTTCAGGAATCTGAATGCCCACAGCTCCAGGTTTTCTGAACTCTGAATGCCCACAGCTCCAGGTTTTCAGGAATCTGAATGCCCACAGCTCCAGGTTTTCAGGAATCTGAATGCCCACAGCTCCAGGTTTTCAGGAATCTGAATGCCCACAGCTCCAGGTTTTCTGAACTCTGAATGCCCACAGCTCCAGGTTTTCAGGAATCTGAATGCCCACAGCTCCAGGTTTTCAGGAATCTGAATGCCCACAGCTCCAGGTTTTCAGGAATCTGAATGCCCACAGCTCCAGGTTTTCAGGAATCTGAATGCCCACAGCTCCAGGTTTTCTGAACTCTGAATGCCCACAGCTCCAGGTTTTCAGGAATCTGAATGCCCACAGCTCCAGGTTTTCAGGAATCTGAATGCCCACAGCTCCAGGTTTTCTGAACTCTGAATGCCCACAGCTCCAGGTTTTCAGGAATCTGAATGCCCACAGCTCCAGGTTTTCAGGAATCTGAATGCCCACAGCTCCAGGTTTTCAGGAATCTGAATGCCCACAGCTCCAGGTTTTCAGGAATCTGAATGCCCAGAGCTCCAGGTTTTCTGAACTCTGAATGCCCACAGCTCCAGGTTTTCAGGAATCTGAATGCCCACAGCTCCAGGTTTTCAGGAATCTGAATGCCCACAGCTCCAGGTTTTCTGAACTCTGAATGCCCACAGCTCCAGGTTTTCAGGAATCTGAATGCCCACAGCTCCAGGTTTTCAGGAATCTGAATGCCCACAGCTCCAGGTTTTCAGGAATCTGAATGCCCACAGCTCCAGGTTTTCAGGAATCTGAATGCCCACAGCTCCAGGTTTTCTGAACTCTGAATGCCCACAGCTCCAGGTTTTCAGGAATCTGAATGCCCACAGCTCCAGGTTTTCAGGAATCTGAATGCCCACAGCTCCAGGTTTTCTGAACTCTGAATGCCCACAGCTCCAGGTTTTCAGGAATCTGAATGCCCACAGCTCCAGGTTTTCTGAACTCTAAATCCCCACAGCTCCAGGTTTTCAGGAATCTGAATGCCCACAGCTCCAGGTTTTCAGGAATCTGAATGCCCACAGCTCCAGGTTTTCAGGAATCTGAATGCCCACAGCTCCAGGTTTTCTGAACTCTGAATGCCCACAGCTCCAGGTTTTCAGGAATCTGAATGCCCACAGCTCCAGGTTTTCAGGAATCTGAATGCCCACAGCTCCAGGTTTTCTGACCTCTGAATGCCCACAGCTCCAGGTTTGCAGGAATCTGAATGCCCACAGCTCCAGGTTTTCAGGAATCTGAATGCCCACAGCTCCAGGTTTTCAGGAATCTGAATGCCCACAGCTCCAGGTTTTCAGGAATCTGAATGCCCACAGCTCCAGGTTTTCAGGAATCTGAATGCCCACAGCTCCAGGTTTTCAGGAATCTGAATGCCCACAGCTCCAGGTTTTCAGGAACCTGAATGCCCACAGCTCCAGGTTTTCAGGAATCTGAATGCCCACAGCTCCAGGTTTTCAGGAATCTGAATGCCCACAGCTCCAGGTTTTCTGAACTCTGAATGCCCACAGCTCCAGGTTTTCAGGAATCTGAATGCCCACAGCTCCAGGTTTTCAGGAATCTGAATGCCCACAGCTCCAGGTTTTCTGAACTCTGAATGCCCACAGCTCCAGGTTTGCAGGAATCTGAATGCCCACAGCTCCAGGTTTTCAGGAATCTGAATGCCCACAGCTCCAGGTTTTCAGGAATCTGAATGCCCACAGCTCCAGGTTTTCAGGAATCTGAATGCCCACATCTCCAGGTTTTCAGGAATCTGAATGCCCACAGCTCCAGGTTTTCAGGAATCTGAATGCCCACAGCTCCAGGTTTTCTGAACTCTGAATGCCCACAGCTCCAGGTTTTCAGGAATCTGAATGCCCACAGCTCCAGGTTTTCAGGAATCTGAATGCCCACAGCTCCAGGTTTTCAGGAATCTGAATGCCCACAGCTCCAGGTTTTCTGAACTCTGAATGCCCACAGCTCCAGGTTTTCAGGAATCTGAATGCCCACAGCTCCAGGTTTTCTGAACTCTGAATGCCCACAGCTCCAGGTTTTCAGGAATCTGAATGCCCACAGCTCCAGGTTTTCAGGAATCTGAATGCCCACAGCTCCAGGTTTTCAGGAATCTGAATGCCCACAGCTCCAGGTTTTCAGGAATCTGAATGCCCACAGCTCCAGGTTTTCTGAACTCTGAATGCCCACAGCTCCAGGTTTTCAGGAATCTGAATGCCCACAGCTCCAGGTTTTCAGGAATCTGAATGCCCACAGCTCCAGGTTTTCTGAACTCTGAATGCCCACAGCTCCAGGTTTTCAGGAATCTGAATGCCCACAGCTCCAGGTTTTCAGGAATCTGAATGCCCACAGCTCCAGGTTTTCAGGAATCTGAATGCCCACAGCTCCAGGTTTTCAGGAATCTGAATGCCCACAGCTCCAGGTTTTCAGGAATCTGAATGCCCACAGCTCCAGGTTTTCAGGAATCTGAATGCCCACAGCTCCAGGTTTTCAGGAATCTGAATGCCCACAGCTCCAGGTTTTCTGAACTCTGAATGCCCACAGCTCCAGGTATTCAGGATTCTGAATGCCCACAGCTCCAGGTTTTCAGGAATCTGAATGCCCACAGCTCCAGGTTTTCTGAACTCTGAATGCCCACAGCTCCAGGTTTTCAGGAATCTGAATGCCCACAGCTCCAGGTTTTCAGGAATCTGAATGCCCACAGCTCCAGGTTTTCTGAACTCTGAATGCCCACAGCTCCAGGTTTGCAGGAATCTGAATGCCCACAGCTCCAGGTTTTCAGGAATCTGAATGCCCACAGCTCCAGGTTTTCAGGAATCTGAATGCCCACAGCTCCAGGTTTTCAGGAATCTGAATGCCCACAGCTCCAGGTTTTCAGGAATCTGAATGCCCACAGCTCCAGGTTTTCTGAACTCTGAATGCCCACAGCTCCAGGTTTTCAGGAATCTGAATGCCCACAGCTCCAGGTTTTCAGGAATCTGAATGCCCACAGCTCCAGGTTTTCAGGAATCTGAATGCCCACAGCTCCAGGTTTTCTGAACTCTGAATGCCCACAGCTCCAGGTTTTCGGGAATCTGAATGCCCACAGCTCCAGGTTTTCAGGAATTTGAATGCCCACAGCTCCAGGTTTTCTGAACTCTGAATGCCCACAGCTCCAGGTTTTCAGGAATCTGAATGCCCACAGCTCCAGGTTTTCTGAACTCTGAATGCCCACAGCTCCAGGTTTTCAGGAATCTGAATGCCCACAGCTCCAGGTTTTCAGGAATCTGAATGCCCACAGCTCCAGGTTTTCAGGAATCTGAATGCCCACAGCTCCAGGTTTTCAGGAATCTGAATGCCCACAGCTCCAGGTTTTCTGAACTCTGAATGCCCACAGCTCCAGGTTTTCAGGAATCTGAATGCCCACAGCTCCAGGTTTTCAGGAATCTGAATGCCCACAGCTCCAGGTTTTCTGAACTCTGAATGCCCACAGCTCCAGGTTTTCAGGAATCTGAATGCCCACAGCTCCAGGTTTTCAGGAATCTGAATGCCCACAGCTCCAGGTTTTCAGGAATCTGAATGCCCACAGCTCCAGGTTTTCTGAACTCTGAATGCCCACAGCTCCAGGTTTTCAGGAATCTGAATGCCCACAGCTCCAGGTTTTCAGGAATCTGAATGCCCACAGCTCCAGGTTTTCAGGAATCTGAATGCCCACAGCTCCAGGTTTTCAGGAATCTGAATGCCCACAGCTCCAGGTTTTCAGGAATCTGAATGCCCACAGCTCCAGGTTTTCTGAACTCTGAATGCCCACAGCTCCAGGTTTTCAGGAATCTGAATGCCCACAGCTCCAGGTTTTCAGGAATCTGAATGCCCACAGCTCCAGGTTTTCAGGAATCTGAATGCCCACAGCTCCAGGTTTTCAGGAATCTGAATGCCCACAGCTCCAGGTTTTCAGGAATCTGAATGCCCACAGCTCCAGGTTTTCAGGAATCTGAATGCCCACAGCTCCAGGTTTTCAGGAATCTGAATGCCCACAGCTCCAGGTTTTCAGGAATCTGAATGCCCACAGCTCCAGGTTTTCTGAACTCTGAATGCCCACAGCTCCAGGTTTTCAGGAATCTGAATGCCCACAGCTCCAGGTTTTCAGGAATCTGAATGCCCACAGCTCCAGGTTTTCTGAACTCTGAATGCCCACAGCTCCAGGTTTTCAGGAATCTGAATGCCCACAGCTCCAGGTTTTCAGGAATCTGAATGCCCACAGCTCCAGGTTTTCAGGAATCTGAATGCCCACAGCTCCAGGTTTTCAGGAATCTGAATGCCCACAGCTCCAGGTTTTCAGGAATCTGAATGCCCACAGCTCCGGGTTTTCAGGAATCTGAATGCCCACAGCTCCAGGTTTTCAGGAATCTGAATGCCCACAGCTCCAGGTTTTCTGAACTCTGAATGCCCACAGCTCCAGGTTTTCAGGAATCTGAATGCCCACAGCTCCAGGTTTTCAGGAATCTGAATGCCCACAGCTCCAGGTTTTCTGAACTCTGAATGCCCACAGCTCCAGGTTTTCAGGAATCTGAATGCCCACAGCTCCAGGTTTTCAGGAATCTGAATGCCCACAGCTCCAGGTTTTCAGGAATCTGAATGCCCACAGCTCCAGGTTTTCAGGAATCTGAATGCCCACAGCTCCAGGTTTTCAGGAATCTGAATGCCCACAGCTCCAGGTTTTCTGAACTCTGAATGCCCACAGCTCCAGGTTTTCAGGAATCTGAATGCCCACAGCTCCAGGTTTTCAGGAATCTGAATGCCCACAGCTCCAGGTTTTCTGAACTCTGAATGCCCACAGCTCCAGGTTTTCAGGAATCTGAATGCCCACAGCTCCAGGTTTTCTGAACTCTGAATGCCCACAGCTCCAGGTTTTCAGGAATCTGAATGCCCACAGCTCCAGGTTTTCTGAACTCTGAATGCCCACAGCTGCAGGTTTTCAGGAATCTGAATGCCCACAGCTCCAGGTTTTCAGGAATCTGAATGCCCACAGCTCCAGGTTTTCAGGAATCTGAATGCCCACAGCTCCAGGTTTTCAGGAATCTGAATGCCCACAGCTCCAGGTTTTCTGAACTCTGAATGCCCACAGCTCCAGGTTTTCAGGAATCTGAATGCCCACAGCTCCAGGTTTTCAGGAATCTGAATGCCCACAGCTCCAGGTTTTCCGAACTCTGAATGCCCACAGCTCCAGGTTTTCAGGAATCTGAATGCCCACAGCTCCAGGTTTTCAGGAATCTGAATGCCCACAGCTCCAGGTTTTCAGGAATCTGAATGCCCACAGCTCCAGGTTTTCTGAACTCTGAATGCCCACAGCTCCAGGTTTTCAGGAATCTGAATGCCCACAGCTCCAGGTTTTCAGGAATCTGAATGCCCACAGCTCCAGGTTTTCAGGAATCTGAATGCCCACAGCTCCAGGTTTTCAGGAATCTGAATGCCCACAGCTCCAGGCTTTCAGGAATCTGAATGCCCACAGCTCCAGGTTTTCAGGAATCTGAATGCCCACAGCTCCAGGTTTTCAGGAATCTGAATGCCCACAGCTCCAGGTTTTCAGGAATCTGAATGCCCACAGCTCCAGGTTTTCTGAACTCTGAATGCCCACAGCTCCAGGTTTTCAGGAATCTGAATGCCCACAGCTCCAGGTTTTCAGGAATCTGAATGCCCACAGCTCCAGGTTTTCAGGAATCTGAATGCCCACAGCTCCAGGTTTTCAGGAATCTGAATGCCCACAGCTCCAGGTTTTCAGGAATCTGAATGCCCACAGCTCCAGGTTTTCAGGAATCTGAATGCCCACAGCTCCAGGTTTTCAGGAATCTGAATGCCCTCAGCTGCAGGTTTTCAGGAATCTGAATGCCCACAGCTCCAGGTTTTCAGGAATCTGAATGCCCACAGCTCCAGGTTTTCTGAACTCTGAATGCCCACAGCTCCAGGTTTTCAGGAATCTGAATGCCCACAGCTCCAGGTTTTCAGGAATCTGAATGCCCACAGCTCCAGGTTTTCAGGAATCTGAATGCCCACAGCTCCAGGTTTTCAGGAATCTGAATGCCCACAGCTCCAGGTTTTCTGAACTCTGAATGCCCACAGCTCCAGGCTTTCAGGAATCTGAATGCCCACAGCTCCAGGTTTTCAGGAATCTGAATGCCCACAGCTCCAGGTTTTCAGGAATCTGAATGCCCACAGCTCCAGGTTTTCAGGAATCTGAATGCCCACAGCTCCAGGTTTTCTGAACTCTGAATGCCCACAGCTCCAGGTTTTCAGGAATCTGAATGCCCACAGCTCCAGGTTTTCAGGAATCTGAATGCCCACAGCTCCAGGTTTTCTGACCTCTGAATGCCCACAGCTCCAGGTTTTCAGGAATCTGAATGCCCACAGCTCCAGGTTTCCAGGAATCTGAATGCCCACAGCTCCAGGTTTTCTGAACTCTGAATGCCCACAGCTCCAGGTTTTCAGGAATCTGAATTCCCACAGCTCCAGGTTTTCAGGAATCTGAATGCCCACAGCTTCAGGTTTTCAGGAATCTGAATGCCCACAGCTCCAGGTTTTCAGGAATCTGAATGCCCACAGCTCCAGGTTTTCAGGAATCTGAATGCCCACAGCTCCAGGTTTTCTGAACTCTGAATGCCCACAGCTCCAGGTTTTCAGGAATCTGAATGCCCACAGCTCCAGGTTTTCAGGAATCTGAATGCCCACAGCTCCAGGTTTTCAGGAATCTGAATGCCCACAGCTCCAGGTTTTCAGGAATCTGAATGCCCACAGCTCCAGGTTTTCAGGAATCTGAATGCCCACAGCTCCAGGTTTTCAGGAATCTGAATGCCCACAGCTCCAGGTTTTCAGGAATCTGAATGCCCACAGCTCCAGGTTTTCTGAACTCTGAATGCCCACAGCTCCAGGTTTTCAGGAATCTGAATGCCCACAGCTCCAGGTTTTCAGGAATCTGAATGCCCACAGCTCCAGGTTTTCTGAATTCTGAATGCCCACAGCTCCAGGTTTTCAGGAATCTGAATGCCCACAGCTCCAGGTTTTCAGGAATCTGAATGCCCACAGCTCCAGGTTTTCTGAACTCTGAATGCCCACAGCTCCAGGTTTTCAGGAATCTGAATGCCCACAGCTCCAGGTTTTCAGGAATCTGAATGCCCACAGCTCCAGGTTTTCAGGAATCTGAATGCCCACAGCTCCAGGTTTTCAGGAATCTGAATGCCCACAGCTCCAGGTTTTCTGAACTCTGAATGCCCACAGCTCCAGGCTTTCAGGAATCTGAATGCCCACAGCTCCAGGTTTTCAGGAATCTGAATGCCCACAGCTCCAGGTTTTCTGAACTCTGAATGCCCACAGCTCCAGGTTTTCAGGAATCTGAATGCCCACAGCTCCAGGTTTTCTGAACTCTGAATGCCCACAGCTCCAGGTTTTCAGGAATCTGAATGCCCACAGCTCCAGGTTTTCAGGAATCTGAATGCCCACAGCTCCAGGTTTTCTGAACTCTGAATGCCCACAGCTCCAGGTTTTCAGGAATCTGAATGCCCACAGCTCCAGGTTTTCAGGAATCTGAATGCCCACAGCTCCAGGTTTTCAGGAATCTGAATGCCCACAGCTCCAGGTTTTCTGAACTCTGAATGCCCACAGCGCCAGGTTTTCAGGAATCTGAATGCCCACAGCTCCAGGTTTTCAGGAATCTGAATGCCCACAGCTCCAGGTTTTCAGGAATCTGAATGCCCACAGCTCCAGGTTTTCTGAACTCTGAATGCCCACAGCTCCAGGTTTTCAGGAATCTGAAAGCCCACAGCTCCAGGTTTTCAGGAATCTGAATGCCCACAGCTCCAGGTTTTCTGAACTCTGCATGCCCACAGCTCCAGGTTTTCAGGAATCTGAATGCCCACAGCTCCAGGTTTTCAGGAATCTGAATGCCCACAGCTCCAGGTTTTCAGGAATCTGAATGCCCACAGCTCCAGGTTTTCAGGAATCTGAATGCCCACAGCTCCAGGTTTTCAGGAATCTGAATGCCCACAGCTCCAGGTTTTCAGGAATCTGAATGCCCACAGCTCCAGATTTTCAGGAATCTGAATGCCCACAGCTCCAGGTTTTCAGGAATCTGAATGCCCACAGCTCCAGGTTTTCAGGAATCTGAATGCCCACAGCTCCAGGTTTTCTGAACTCTGAATGCCCACAGCTGCAGGTTTTCAGGAATCTGAATGCCCACAGCTCCAGGTTTTCAGGAATCTGAATGCCCACAGCTCCAGGTTTGAACGATTTGAACGATTTTTGGCCGTGCTCGTAGCATTCCCCGTTGAGGGGGTCGCTATTTCGTGTTCTCCTGGCCGCACGGAGGCATTGCCTTACGTCGCCTCTTCCTCTTTTCCTTTGGTGGTGTGTTGGTCTGGCACAGAGGGCGGGACCGTGCTGATATGCACAGTGACGACTCTCCCTTTTGTTTTGTGCCCGCCTCCACCGAGATTCGGCTGATGCCTCTCAGACTGGGGGCGGGCGGTCGCCGACCCTTTTCTGTACGAGGTTTTCCACAGGCTGCACACCTGCCCCGCGGCTGTGTGGCAGTCTTCGCGGAGTGCAATGCGAAGGTCTGGCCTGACGTGGTGTGACTATTTAGACTCCAGGTGTCTCCACCCTTCCTGGTCTGGGGAGCCTCGGTACCCAAGCAGTTTTCGGTCATGCCCTGGACCACGGCCGTGCTAGACTCCTGGTGCAGGCACCCGTCATGGTCCGGGGACGGCCCCCCCAGGCAGTTTAACGTCTTACCCAGGACCTTTTTTTTTTTTCCCTCTTGTGTCCCATGCCTTGTTTGCAGTGATCGCATTGTTGGCCATCCTTGCTGTAGTTCGGCATGCCGCCCTTCCCACCTTCCCCCACCCCCTCCCCGGCGGTTTTGCTCTCCGTGTGGTTTGGTGGTACTGGTGAGCCATCTGGGGAAAGAACCTTGACAATCCCGGGCCGGCAGTACGTTCGTCACCCCCACGGGCTCGGCCGGTTTCTAAACCTTTAGGCAATCTACGTCCGCAGGCCAAGAACCCGGTGTGCAGATGCACGTTGGGAGCCCCCTGAAGTCCGCACACGCCCTCTCTGAGTAGTCCCCGACCAAGCGCTGGCCTCTCTGACCGACTACCATGCCGCCGCAGGCCAAGAACCCGGTGTGCCGAAGCACATTGGGAGCCCCCTGAAGTCAACACAGCACCCCGCCAGTGGCTCCAGCTGTCCCTCCCCATGTCAGAGTTGACGGAAAAAGGCGGACCCTCTTTTGTCCCAGTGCTCCGTGCTATGCACTGGGACCCCGTTGCCCAGGCGGACCAGCCTGGGGGAGCCCTCGGGGTGTGGGGTTGAGTTTTACGACTTCCCTAGGTCTTAGGTAGTTTAAGGTCGTGCCCAGGACCTTTTTTTTTTTTCCCTCTTGTGTCCCATGCCTTGTTTGCAGTGATCGCATTGTTGGCCATCCTTGCTGTAGTTCGGCATGCCGCCCTTCCCACCTTCCCCCACCCCCTCCCCGGCGGTTTTGCTCTCCGTGTGGTTTGGTGGTACTGGTGAGCCATCTGGGGAAAGAACCTTGACAATCCCGGGCCGGCAGTACGTTCGTCACCCCCACGGGCTCGGCCGGTTTCTAAACCTTTAGGCAATCTACGTCCGCAGGCCAAGAACCCGGTGTGCAGATGCACGTTGGGAGCCCCCTGAAGTCCGCACACGCCCTCTCTGAGTAGTCCCCGACCAAGCGCTGGCCTCTCTGACCGACTACCATGCCGCCGCAGGCCAAGAACCCGGTGTGCCGAAGCACATTGGGAGCCCCCTGAAGTCAACACAGCACCCCGCCAGTGGCTCCAGCTGTCCCTCCCCATGTCAGAGTTGACGGAAAAAGGCGGACCCTCTTTTGTCCCAGTGCTCCGTGCTATGCACTGGGACCCCGTTGCCCAGGCGGACCAGCCTGGGGGAGCCCTCGGGGTGTGGGGTTGAGTTTTACGACTTCCCTAGGTCTTAGGTAGTTTAAGGTCGTGCCCAGGACCTTTTTTTTTTTCCCTCTTGTGTCCCATGCCTTGTTTGCAGTGATCGCATTGTTGGCCATCCTTGCTGTAGTTCGGCATGCCGCCCTTCCCACCTTCCCCCACCCCCTCCCCGGCGGTTTTGCTCTCCGTGTGGTTTGGTGGTACTGGTGAGCCATCTGGGGAAAGAACCTTGACAATCCCGGGCCGGCAGTACGTTCGTCACCCCCACGGGCTCGGCCGGTTTCTAAACCTTTAGGCAATCTACGTCCGCAGGCCAAGAACCCGGTGTGCAGATGCACGTTGGGAGCCCCCTGAAGTCCGCACACGCCCTCTCTGAGTAGTCCCCGACCAAGCGCTGGCCTCTCTGACCGACTACCATGCCGCCGCAGGCCAAGAACCCGGTGTGCCGAAGCACGTTGGGAGCCCCCTGAAGTCAACACAGCACCCCGCCAGTGGCTCCAGCTGTCCCTCCCCATGTCAGAGTTGACGGAAAAAGGCGGACCCTCTTTTGTCCCAGTGCTCCGTGCTATGCACTGGGACCCCGTTGCCCAGGCGGACCAGCCTGGGGGAGCCCTCGGGGTGTGGGGTTGAGTTTTACGACTTCCCTAGGTCTTAGGTAGTTTAAGGTCGTGCCCAGGACCTGGAGGCAACTGAGGGGATTCAGCAATCTGAATGCCCACAGCTCCAGGTTTTCAGGAATCTGAATGCCCACAGCTCCGGGTTTTCAGGAATCTGAATGCCCACAGCTCCAGGTTTTCAGGAACCTGAATGCCCACAGCTCCAGGTTTTCTGAACTCTGAATGCCCACAGCTCCAGGTTTTCAGGAATCTGAATGCCCACAGCTCCAGGTTTTCCGGAATCTGAATGCCCACAGCTCCAGGTTTTCAGGAATCTGAATGCCCACAGCTCCAGGTTTTCAGGAATCTGAATGCCCACAGCTCCAGGTTTTCTGAACTCTGAATGCCCACAGCTCCAGGCTTTCAGGAATCTGAATGCCCACAGCTCCAGGTTTTCAGGAATCTGAATGCCCACAGCTCCAGGTTTTCTGAACTCTGAATGCCCACAGCTCCAGGTTTTCAGGAATCTGAATGCCCACAGCTCCAGGTTTTCTGAACTCTGAATGCCCACAGCTCCAGGTTTTCAGGAATCTGAATGCCCACAGCTCCAGGTTTTCAGGAATCTGAATGCCCACAGCTCCAGGTTTTCTGAACTCTGAATGCCCACAGCTCCAGGTTTTCAGGAATCTGAAAGCCCACAGCTCCAGGTTTTCAGGAATCTGAATGCCCACAGCTCCAGGTTTTCAGGAATCTGAATGCCCACAGCTCCAGGTTTTCTGAACTCTGAATGCCCACAGCTCCAGGTTTTCAGGAATCTGAATGCCCACAGCTCCAGGTTTTCTGAACTCTGAATGCCCACAGCTCCAGGTTTTCAGGAATCTGAAAGCCCACAGCTCCAGGTTTTCTGAACTCTGAATGCCCACAGCTCCAGGTTTTCAGGAATCTGAATGCCCACAGCTCCAGGTTTTCTGAACTCTGAATGCCCACAGCTCCAGGTTTTCAGGAATCTGAATGCCCACAGCTCCAGGTTTTCAGGAATCTGAATGCCCACAGCTCCAGGTTTTCTGAACTCTGCATGCCCACAGCTCCAGGTTTTCAGGAATCTGAATGCCCACAGCTCCAGGTTTTCAGGAATCTGAATGCCCACAGCTCCAGGTTTTCAGGAATCTGAATGCCCACAGCTCCAGGTTTTCAGGAATCTGAATGCCCACAGCTCCAGGTTTTCAGGAATCTGAATGCCCACAGCTCCAGGTTTTCAGGAATCTGAATGCCCACAGCTCCAGGTTTTCAGGAATCTGAATGCCCACAGCTCCAGGTTTTCAGGAATCTGAATGCCCACAGCTCCAGGTTTTCTGAACTCTGAATGCCCACAGCTCCAGGCTTTCAGGAATCTGAATGCCCACAGCTCCAGGTTTTCAGGAATCTGAATGCCCACAGCTCCAGGTTTTCTGAACTCTGAATGCCCACAGCTCCAGGTTTTCAGGAATCTGAATGCCCACAGCTCCAGGTTTTCTGAACTCTGAATGCCCACAGCTCCAGGTTTTCAGGAATCTGAATGCCCACAGCTCCAGGTTTTCAGGAATCTGAATGCCCACAGCTCCAGGTTTTCAGGAATCTGAATGCCCACAGCTCCAGGTTTTCTGAACTCTGAATGCCCACAGCTCCAGGTTTTCAGGAATCTGAAAGCCCACAGCTCCAGGTTTTCAGGAATCTGAATGCCCACAGCTCCAGGTTTTCAGGAATCTGAATGCCCACAGCTCCAGGTTTTCAGGAATCTGAATGCCCACAGCTCCAGGTTTTCTGAACTCTGAATGCCCACAGCTCCAGGTTTTCAGGAATCTGAATGCCCACAGCTCCAGGTTTTCAGGAATCTGAATGCCCACAGCTCCAGGTTTTCAGGAATCTGAATGCCCACAGCTCCAGGTTTTCTGAACTCTGAATGCCCACAGCTCCAGGTTTTCAGGAATCTGAAAGCCCACAGCTCCAGGTTTTCAGGAATCTGAATGCCCACCTCCAGGTTTTCAGGAATCTGAATGCCCACAGCTCCAGGTTTTCAGGAATCTGAATGCCCACAGCTCCAGGTTTTCTGAACTCTGAATGCCCACAGCTCCAGGCTTTCAGGAATCTGAATGCCCACAGCTCCAGGTTTTCAGGAATCTGAATGCCCACAGCTCCAGGTTTTCTGAACTCTGAATGCCCACAGCTCCAGGTTTTCAGGAATCTGAATGCCCACAGCTCCAGGTTTTCAGGAATCTGAATGCCCACAGCTCCAGGTTTTCTGAACTCTGAATGCCCACAGCTCCAGGTTTTCAGGAATCTGAAAGCCCACAGCTCCAGGTTTTCAGGAATCTGAATGCCCACAGCTCCAGGTTTTCAGGAATCTGAATGCCCACAGCTCCAGGTTTTCTGAACTCTGAATGCCCACAGCTCCAGGTTTTCAGGAATCTGAATGCCCACAGCTCCAGGTTTTCTGAACTCTGAATGCCCACAGCTCCAGGTTTTCAGGAATCTGAAAGCCCACAGCTCCAGGTTTTCTGAACTCTGAATGCCCACAGCTCCAGGTTTTCAGGAATCTGAATGCCCACAGCTCCAGGTTTTCTGAACTCTGAATGCCCACAGCTCCAGGTTTTCAGGAATCTGAATGCCCACAGCTCCAGGTTTTCTGAACTCTGAATGCCCACAGCTCCAGGTTTTCAGGAATCTGAAAGCCCACAGCTCCAGGTTTTCTGAACTCTGAATGCCCACAGCTCCAGGTTTTCAGGAATCTGAATGCCCACAGCTCCAGGTTTTCTGAACTCTGAATGCCCACAGCTCCAGGTTTTCAGGAATCTGAATGCCCACAGCTCCAGGTTTTCAGGAATCTGAATGCCCACAGCTCCAGGTTTTCTGAACTCTGCATGCCCACAGCTCCAGGTTTTCAGGAATCTGAATGCCCACAGCTCCAGGTTTTCAGGAATCTGAATGCCCACAGCTCCAGGTTTTCAGGAATCTGAATGCCCACAGCTCCAGGTTTTCAGGAATCTGAATGCCCACAGCTCCAGGTTTTCAGGAATCTGAATGCCCACAGCTCCAGGTTTTCAGGAATCTGAATGCCCACAGCTCCAGGTTTTCAGGAATCTGAATGCCCACAGCTCCAGGTTTTCAGGAATCTGAATGCCCACAGCTCCAGGTTTTCTGAACTCTGAATGCCCACAGCTCCAGGCTTTCAGGAATCTGAATGCCCACAGCTCCAGGTTTTCAGGAATCTGAATGCCCACAGCTCCAGGTTTTCTGAACTCTGAATGCCCACAGCTCCAGGTTTTCAGGAATCTGAATGCCCACAGCTCCAGGTTTTCTGAACTCTGAATGCCCACAGCTCCAGGTTTTCAGGAATCTGAATGCCCACAGCTCCAGGTTTTCAGGAATCTGAATGCCCACAGCTCCAGGTTTTCAGGAATCTGAATGCCCACAGCTCCAGGTTTTCTGAACTCTGAATGCCCACAGCTCCAGGTTTTCAGGAATCTGAAAGCCCACAGCTCCAGGTTTTCAGGAATCTGAATGCCCACAGCTCCAGGTTTTCAGGAATCTGAATGCCCACAGCTCCAGGTTTTCAGGAATCTGAATGCCCACAGCTCCAGGTTTTCTGAACTCTGAATGCCCACAGCTCCAGGTTTTCAGGAATCTGAATGCCCACAGCTCCAGGTTTTCAGGAATCTGAATGCCCACAGCTCCAGGTTTTCTGAACTCTGAATGCCCACAGCTCCAGGTTTTCAGGAATCTGAAAGCCCACAGCTCCAGGTTTTCAGGAATCTGAATGCCCACAGCTCCAGGTTTTCAGGAATCTGAATGCCCACAGCTCCAGGTTTTCAGGAATCTGAATGCCCACAGCTCCAGGTTTTCTGAACTCTGAATGCCCACAGCTCCAGGCTTTCAGGAATCTGAATGCCCACAGCTCCAGGTTTTCAGGAATCTGAATGCCCACAGCTCCAGGTTTTCTGAACTCTGAATGCCCACAGCTCCAGGTTTTCAGGAATCTGAATGCCCACAGCTCCAGGTTTTCAGGAATCTGAATGCCCACAGCTCCAGGTTTTCTGAACTCTGAATGCCCACAGCTCCAGGTTTTCAGGAATCTGAAAGCCCACAGCTCCAGGTTTTCAGGAATCTGAATGCCCACAGCTCCAGGTTTTCAGGAATCTGAATGCCCACAGCTCCAGGTTTTCTGAACTCTGAATGCCCACAGCTCCAGGTTTTCAGGAATCTGAATGCCCACAGCTCCAGGTTTTCTGAACTCTGAATGCCCACAGCTCCAGGTTTTCAGGAATCTGAAAGCCCACAGCTCCAGGTTTTCTGAACTCTGAATGCCCACAGCTCCAGGTTTTCAGGAATCTGAATGCCCACAGCTCCAGGTTTTCTGAACTCTGAATGCCCACAGCTCCAGGTTTTCAGGAATCTGAATGCCCACAGCTCCAGGTTTTCAGGAATCTGAATGCCCACAGCTCCAGGTTTTCTGAACTCTGCATGCCCACAGCTCCAGGTTTTCAGGAATCTGAATGCCCACAGCTCCAGGTTTTCAGGAATCTGAATGCCCACAGCTCCAGGTTTTCAGGAATCTGAATGCCCACAGCTCCAGGTTTTCAGGAATCTGAATGCCCACAGCTCCAGGTTTTCAGGAATCTGAATGCCCACAGCTCCAGGTTTTCAGGAATCTGAATGCCCACAGCTCCAGGTTTTCAGGAATCTGAATGCCCACAGCTCCAGGTTTTCAGGAATCTGAATGCCCACAGCTCCAGGTTTTCAGGAATCTGAATGCCCACAGCTCCAGGTTTTCTGAACTCTGAATGCCCACAGCTCCAGGCTTTCAGGAATCTGAATGCCCACAGCTCCAGGTTTTCAGGAATCTGAATGCCCACAGCTCCAGGTTTTCTGAACTCTGAATGCCCACAGCTCCAGGTTTTCAGGAATCTGAATGCCCACAGCTCCAGGTTTTCTGAACTCTGAATGCCCACAGCTCCAGGTTTTCAGGAATCTGAATGCCCACAGCTCCAGGTTTTCAGGAATCTGAATGCCCACAGCTCCAGGTTTTCAGGAATCTGAATGCCCACAGCTCCAGGTTTTCAGGAATCTGAATGCCCACAGCTCCAGGTTTTCTGAACTCTGAATGCCCACAGCTCCAGGCTTTCAGGAATCTGAATGCCCACAGCTCCAGGTTTTCAGGAATCTGAATGCCCTCAGCTCCAGGTTTTCTGAACTCTGAATGCCCACAGCTCCAGGTTTTCAGGAATCTGAATGCCCACAGCTCCAGGTTTTCTGAACTCTGAATGCCCACAGCTCCAGGTTTTCAGGAATCTGAATGCCCACTGCTCCAGGTTTTCAGGAATCTGAATGCCCACAGCTCCAGGTTTTCAGGAATCTGAATGCCCACAGCTCCAGGTTTTCTGAACTCTGAATGCCCACAGCTCCAGGTTTTCAGGAATCTGAATGCCCACAGCTCCAGGTTTTCAGGAATCTGAATGCCCACAGCTCCAGGTTTTCTGAACTCTGAATGCCCACAGCTCCAGGTTTTCAGGAATCTGAATGCCCACAGCTCCAGGTTTTCTGAACTCTGAATGCCCACAGCTCCAGGTTTTCAGGAATCTGAATGCCCACTGCTCCAGGTTTTCAGGAATCTGAATGCCCACAGCTCCAGGTTTTCAGGAATCTGAATGCCCACAGCTCCAGGTTTTCTGAACTCTGAATGCCCACAGCTCCAGGTTTTCAGGAATCTGAATGCCCACAGCTCCAGGTTTTCTGAACTCTGAATGCCCACAGCTCCAGGTTTTCAGGAATCTGAATGCCCACAGCTCCAGGTTTTCAGGAATCTGAATGCCCACAGCTCCAGGTTTTCAGGAATCTGAATGCCCACTGCTCCAGGTTTTCAGGAATCTGAATGCCCACAGCTCCAGGTTTTCAGGAATCTGAATGCCCACAGCTCCAGGTTTTCTGAACTCTGAATGCCCACAGCTCCAGGTTTTCAGGAATCTGAATGCCCACAGCTCCAGGTTTTCAGGAATCTGAATGCCCACAGCTCCAGGTTTTCAGGAATCTGAATGCCCACAGCTCCAGGTTTTCAGGAATCTGAATGCCCACAGCTCCAGGTTTTCAGGAATCTGAATGCACACAGCTCCAGGTTTTCAGGAATCTGAATGCCCACAGCTCCAGGTTTTCAGGAATCTGAATGCCCACAGCTCCAGGTTTTCTGAACTATGAATGCCCACAGCTCCAGGCTTTCAGGAATCTGAATGCCCACAGCTCCAGGTTTTCAGGAATCTGAATGCCCACAGCTCCAGGTTTTCTGAACTCTGAATGCCCACAGCTCCAGGTTTTCAGGAATCTGAATGCCCACAGCTCCAGGTTTTCTGAACTCTGAATGCCCACAGCTCCAGGTTTTCAGGAATCTGAATGCCCACAGCTCCAGGCTTTCAGGAATCTGAATGCCCACAGCTCCAGGTTTTCAGGAATCTGAATGCCCACAGCTCCAGGTTTTCTGAACTCTGAATGCCCACAGCTCCAGGTTTTCAGGAATCTGAATGCCCACAGCTCCAGGTTTTCTGAACTCTGAATGCCCACAGCTCCAGGTTTTCAGGAATCTGAATGCCCACAGCTCCAGGTTTTCAGGAATCTGAATGCCCACAGCTCCAGGTTTTCAGGAATCTGAATGCCCACAGCTCCAGGTTTTCAGGAATCTGAATGCCCACAGCTCCAGGTTTTCTGAACTCTGAATGCCCACAGCTCCAGGCTTTCAGGAATCTGAATGCCCACAGCTCCAGGTTTGAACGATTTTGAACGATTTTTGGCCGTGCTCGTAGCATTCCCCGTTGAGGGGGTCGCTATTTCGTGTTCTCCTGGCCGCACGGAGGCATTGCCTTACGTCGCCTCTTCCTCTTTTCCTTTGGTGGTGTGTTGGTCTGGCACAGAGGGCGGGACCGTGCTGATATGCACAGTGACGACTCTCCCTTTTGTTTTGTGCCCGCCTCCACCGAGATTCGGCTGATGCCTCTCAGACTGGGGGCGGGCGGTCGCCGACCCTTTTCTGTACGAGGTTTTCCACAGGCTGCACACCTGCCCCGCGGCTGTGTGGCAGTCTTCGCGGAGTGCAATGCGAAGGTCTGGCCTGACGTGGTGTGACTATTTAGACTCCAGGTGTCTCCACCCTTCCTGGTCTGGGGAGCCTCGGTACCCAAGCAGTTTTCGGTCATGCCCTGGACCACGGCCGTGCTAGACTCCTGGTGCAGGCACCCGTCATGGTCCGGGGACGGCCCCCCCAGGCAGTTTAACGTCTTACCCAGGACCTTGGTAGCAGAGGTAGGTTTTCAGGAATCTGAATTCCCACAGCTCCAGGTTTTCAGGAATCTGAATGCCCACAGCTTCAGGTTTTCAGGAATCTGAATGCCCACAGCTCCAGGTTTTCAGGAATCTGAATGCCCACAGCTCCAGGTTTTCAGGAATCTGAATGCCCACAGCTCCAGGTTTTCTGAACTCTGAATGCCCACAGCTCCAGGTTTTCAGGAATCTGAATGCCCACAGCTCCAGGTTTTCAGGAATCTGAATGCCCTCAGCTGCAGGTTTTCAGGAATCTGAATGCCCACAGCTCCAGGTTTTCAGGAATCTGAATGCCCACAGCTCCAGGTTTTCTGAACTCTGAATGCCCACAGCTCCAGGTTTTCAGGAATCTGAATGCCCACAGCTCCAGGTTTTCAGGAATCTGAATGCCCACAGCTCCAGGTTTTCAGGAATCTGAATGCCCACAGCTCCAGGTTTTCAGGAATCTGAATGCCCACAGCTCCAGGTTTTCAGGAATCTGAATGCCCACAGCTCCAGGTTTTCAGGAATCTGAATGCCCACAGCTCCAGGTTTTCAGGAATCTGAATGCCCACAGCTCCAGGTTTTCTGAACTCTGAATGCCCACAGCTCCAGGCTTTCAGGAATCTGAATGCCCACAGCTCCAGGTTTTCAGGAATCTGAATGCCCACAGCTCCAGGTTTTCTGAACTCTGAATGCCCACAGCTCCAGGTTTTCAGGAATCTGAATGCCCACAGCTCCAGGTTTTCTGAACTCTGAATGCCCACAGCTCCAGGTTTTCAGGAATCTGAATGCCCACAGCTCCAGGTTTTCAGGAATCTGAATGCCCACAGCTCCAGGTTTTCAGGAATCTGAATGCCCACAGCTCCAGGTTTTCAGGAATCTGAATGCCCACAGCTCCAGGTTTTCTGAACTCTGAATGCCCACAGCTCCAGGCTTTCAGGAATCTGAATGCCCACAGCTCCAGGTTTTCAGGAATCTGAATGCCCACAGCTCCAGGTTTTCTGAACTCTGAATGCCCACAGCTCCAGGTTTTCAGGAATCTGAATGCCCACAGCTCCAGGTTTTCAGGAATCTGAATGCCCACAGCTCCAGGTTTTCTGAACTCTGAATGCCCACAGCTCCAGGTTTTCAGGAATCTGAAAGCCCACAGCTCCAGGTTTTCAGGAATCTGAATGCCCACAGCTCCAGGTTTTCAGGAATCTGAATGCCCACAGCTCCAGGTTTTCTGAACTCTGAATGCCCACAGCTCCAGGTTTTCAGGAATCTGAATGCCCACAGCTCCAGGTTTTCTGAACTCTGAATGCCCACAGCTCCAGGTTTTCAGGAATCTGAAAGCCCACAGCTCCAGGTTTTCTGAACTCTGAATGCCCACAGCTCCAGGTTTTCAGGAATCTGAATGCCCACAGCTCCAGGTTTTCTGAACTCTGAATGCCCACAGCTCCAGGTTTTCAGGAATCTGAATGCCCACAGCTCCAGGTTTTCAGGAATCTGAATGCCCACAGCTCCAGGTTTTCTGAACTCTGCATGCCCACAGCTCCAGGTTTTCAGGAATCTGAATGCCCACAGCTCCAGGTTTTCAGGAATCTGAATGCCCACAGCTCCAGGTTTTCAGGAATCTGAATGCCCACAGCTCCAGGTTTTCAGGAATCTGAATGCCCACAGCTCCAGGTTTTCAGGAATCTGAATGCCCACAGCTCCAGGTTTTCAGGAATCTGAATGCCCACAGCTCCAGGTTTTCAGGAATCTGAATGCCCACAGCTCCAGGTTTTCAGGAATCTGAATGCCCACAGCTCCAGGTTTTCAGGAATCTGAATGCCCACAGCTCCAGGTTTTCTGAACTCTGAATGCCCACAGCTCCAGGCTTTCAGGAATCTGAATGCCCACAGCTCCAGGTTTTCAGGAATCTGAATGCCCACAGCTCCAGGTTTTCTGAACTCTGAATGCCCACAGCTCCAGGTTTTCAGGAATCTGAATGCCCACAGCTCCAGGTTTTCTGAACTCTGAATGCCCACAGCTCCAGGTTTTCAGGAATCTGAATGCCCACAGCTCCAGGTTTTCAGGAATCTGAATGCCCACAGCTCCAGGTTTTCAGGAATCTGAATGCCCACAGCTCCAGGTTTTCAGGAATCTGAATGCCCACAGCTCCAGGTTTTCTGAACTCTGAATGCCCACAGCTCCAGGCTTTCAGGAATCTGAATGCCCACAGCTCCAGGTTTTCAGGAATCTGAATGCCCTCAGCTCCAGGTTTTCTGAACTCTGAATGCCCACAGCTCCAGGTTTTCAGGAATCTGAATGCCCACAGCTCCAGGTTTTCTGAACTCTGAATGCCCACAGCTCCAGGTTTTCAGGAATCTGAATGCCCACTGCTCCAGGTTTTCAGGAATCTGAATGCCCACAGCTCCAGGTTTTCAGGAATCTGAATGCCCACAGCTCCAGGTTTTCTGAACTCTGAATGCCCACAGCTCCAGGTTTTCAGGAATCTGAATGCCCACAGCTCCAGGTTTTCAGGAATCTGAATGCCCACAGCTCCAGGTTTTCTGAACTCTGAATGCCCACAGCTCCAGGTTTTCAGGAATCTGAATGCCCACAGCTCCAGGTTTTCTGAACTCTGAATGCCCACAGCTCCAGGTTTTCAGGAATCTGAATGCCCACTGCTCCAGGTTTTCAGGAATCTGAATGCCCACAGCTCCAGGTTTTCAGGAATCTGAATGCCCACAGCTCCAGGTTTTCTGAACTCTGAATGCCCACAGCTCCAGGTTTTCAGGAATCTGAATGCCCACAGCTCCAGGTTTTCTGAACTCTGAATGCCCACAGCTCCAGGTTTTCAGGAATCTGAATGCCCACAGCTCCAGGTTTTCAGGAATCTGAATGCCCACAGCTCCAGGTTTTCAGGAATCTGAATGCCCACTGCTCCAGGTTTTCAGGAATCTGAATGCCCACAGCTCCAGGTTTTCAGGAATCTGAATGCCCACAGCTCCAGGTTTTCTGAACTCTGAATGCCCACAGCTCCAGGTTTTCAGGAATCTGAATGCCCACAGCTCCAGGTTTTCAGGAATCTGAATGCCCACAGCTCCAGGTTTTCAGGAATCTGAATGCCCACAGCTCCAGGTTTTCAGGAATCTGAATGCCCACAGCTCCAGGTTTTCAGGAATCTGAATGCACACAGCTCCAGGTTTTCAGGAATCTGAATGCCCACAGCTCCAGGTTTTCAGGAATCTGAATGCCCACAGCTCCAGGTTTTCTGAACTATGAATGCCCACAGCTCCAGGCTTTCAGGAATCTGAATGCCCACAGCTCCAGGTTTTCAGGAATCTGAATGCCCACAGCTCCAGGTTTTCTGAACTCTGAATGCCCACAGCTCCAGGTTTTCAGGAATCTGAATGCCCACAGCTCCAGGTTTTCTGAACTCTGAATGCCCACAGCTCCAGGTTTTCAGGAATCTGAATGCCCACAGCTCCAGGCTTTCAGGAATCTGAATGCCCACAGCTCCAGGTTTTCAGGAATCTGAATGCCCACAGCTCCAGGTTTTCTGAACTCTGAATGCCCACAGCTCCAGGTTTTCAGGAATCTGAATGCCCACAGCTCCAGGTTTTCTGAACTCTGAATGCCCACAGCTCCAGGTTTTCAGGAATCTGAATGCCCACAGCTCCAGGTTTTCAGGAATCTGAATGCCCACAGCTCCAGGTTTTCAGGAATCTGAATGCCCACAGCTCCAGGTTTTCAGGAATCTGAATGCCCACAGCTCCAGGTTTTCTGAACTCTGAATGCCCACAGCTCCAGGCTTTCAGGAATCTGAATGCCCACAGCTCCAGGTTTGAACGATTTTGAACGATTTTTGGCCGTGCTCGTAGCATTCCCCGTTGAGGGGGTCGCTATTTCGTGTTCTCCTGGCCGCACGGAGGCATTGCCTTACGTCGCCTCTTCCTCTTTTCCTTTGGTGGTGTGTTGGTCTGGCACAGAGGGCGGGACCGTGCTGATATGCACAGTGACGACTCTCCCTTTTGTTTTGTGCCCGCCTCCACCGAGATTCGGCTGATGCCTCTCAGACTGGGGGCGGGCGGTCGCCGACCCTTTTCTGTACGAGGTTTTCCACAGGCTGCACACCTGCCCCGCGGCTGTGTGGCAGTCTTCGCGGAGTGCAATGCGAAGGTCTGGCCTGACGTGGTGTGACTATTTAGACTCCAGGTGTCTCCACCCTTCCTGGTCTGGGGAGCCTCGGTACCCAAGCAGTTTTCGGTCATGCCCTGGACCACGGCCGTGCTAGACTCCTGGTGCAGGCACCCGTCATGGTCCGGGGACGGCCCCCCCAGGCAGTTTAACGTCTTACCCAGGACCTTGGTAGCAGAGGTAGGTTTTCAGGAATCTGAATTCCCACAGCTCCAGGTTTTCAGGAATCTGAATGCCCACAGCTTCAGGTTTTCAGGAATCTGAATGCCCACAGCTCCAGGTTTTCAGGAATCTGAATGCCCACAGCTCCAGGTTTTCAGGAATCTGAATGCCCACAGCTCCAGGTTTTCTGAACTCTGAATGCCCACAGCTCCAGGTTTTCAGGAATCTGAATGCCCACAGCTCCAGGTTTTCAGGAATCTGAATGCCCTCAGCTGCAGGTTTTCAGGAATCTGAATGCCCACAGCTCCAGGTTTTCAGGAATCTGAATGCCCACAGCTCCAGGTTTTCTGAACTCTGAATGCCCACAGCTCCAGGTTTTCAGGAATCTGAATGCCCACAGCTCCAGGTTTTCAGGAATCTGAATGCCCACAGCTCCAGGTTTTCAGGAATCTGAATGCCCACAGCTCCAGGTTTTCAGGAATCTGAATGCCCACAGCTCCAGGTTTTCAGGAATCTGAATGCCCACAGCTCCAGGTTTTCAGGAATCTGAATGCCCACAGCTCCAGGTTTTCAGGAATCTGAATGCCCACAGCTCCAGGTTTTCTGAACTCTGAATGCCCACAGCTCCAGGCTTTCAGGAATCTGAATGCCCACAGCTCCAGGTTTTCAGGAATCTGAATGCCCACAGCTCCAGGTTTTCTGAACTCTGAATGCCCACAGCTCCAGGTTTTCAGGAATCTGAATGCCCACAGCTCCAGGTTTTCTGAACTCTGAATGCCCACAGCTCCAGGTTTTCAGGAATCTGAATGCCCACAGCTCCAGGTTTTCAGGAATCTGAATGCCCACAGCTCCAGGTTTTCAGGAATCTGAATGCCCACAGCTCCAGGTTTTCAGGAATCTGAATGCCCACAGCTCCAGGTTTTCTGAACTCTGAATGCCCACAGCTCCAGGTTTTCAGGAATCTGAATGCCCACAGCTCCAGGTTTTCTGAACTCTGAATGCCCACAGCTCCAGGTTTTCAGGAATCTGAATGCCCACAGCTCCAGGTTTTCAGGAATCTGAATGCCCACAGCTCCAGGTTTTCTGAACTCTGAATGCCCACAGCTCCAGGTTTTCAGGAATCTGAATGCCCACAGCTCCAGGTTTTCTGAACTCTGAATGCCCACAGCTCCAGGTTTTCAGGAATCTGAATGCCCACTGCTCCAGGTTTTCAGGAATCTGAATGCCCACAGCTCCAGGTTTTCAGGAATCTGAATGCCCACAGCTCCAGGTTTTCTGAACTCTGAATGCCCACAGCTCCAGGTTTTCAGGAATCTGAATGCCCACAGCTCCAGGTTTTCTGAACTCTGAATGCCCACAGCTCCAGGTTTTCAGGAATCTGAATGCCCACAGCTCCAGGTTTTCAGGAATCTGAATGCCCACAGCTCCAGGTTTTCAGGAATCTGAATGCCCACTGCTCCAGGTTTTCAGGAATCTGAATGCCCACAGCTCCAGGTTTTCTGAACTCTGAATGCCCACAGCTCCAGGCTTTCAGGAATCTGAATGCCCACAGCTCCAGGTTTGAACGATTTTGAACGATTTTTGGCCGTGCTCGTAGCATTCCCCGTTGAGGGGGTCGCTATTTCGTGTTCTCCTGGCCGCACGGAGGCATTGCCTTACGTCGCCTCTTCCTCTTTTCCTTTGGTGGTGTGTTGGTCTGGCACAGAGGGCGGGACCGTGCTGATATGCACAGTGACGACTCTCCCTTTTGTTTTGTGCCCGCCTCCACCGAGATTCGGCTGATGCCTCTCAGACTGGGGGCGGGCGGTCGCCGACCCTTTTCTGTACGAGGTTTTCCACAGGCTGCACACCTGCCCCGCGGCTGTGTGGCAGTCTTCGCGGAGTGCAATGCGAAGGTCTGGCCTGACGTGGTGTGACTATTTAGACTCCAGGTGTCTCCACCCTTCCTGGTCTGGGGAGCCTCGGTACCCAAGCAGTTTTCGGTCATGCCCTGGACCACGGCCGTGCTAGACTCCTGGTGCAGGCACCCGTCATGGTCCGGGGACGGCCCCCCCAGGCAGTTTAACGTCTTACCCAGGACCTTGGTAGCAGAGGTAGGTTTTCAGGAATCTGAATTCCCACAGCTCCAGGTTTTCAGGAATCTGAATGCCCACAGCTTCAGGTTTTCAGGAATCTGAATGCCCACAGCTCCAGGTTTTCAGGAATCTGAATGCCCACAGCTCCAGGTTTTCAGGAATCTGAATGCCCACAGCTCCAGGTTTTCTGAACTCTGAATGCCCACAGCTCCAGGTTTTCAGGAATCTGAATGCCCACAGCTCCAGGTTTTCAGGAATCTGAATGCCCTCAGCTGCAGGTTTTCAGGAATCTGAATGCCCACAGCTCCAGGTTTTCAGGAATCTGAATGCCCACAGCTCCAGGTTTTCTGAACTCTGAATGCCCACAGCTCCAGGTTTTCAGGAATCTGAATGCCCACAGCTCCAGGTTTTCAGGAATCTGAATGCCCACAGCTCCAGGTTTTCAGGAATCTGAATGCCCACAGCTCCAGGTTTTCAGGAATCTGAATGCCCACAGCTCCAGGTTTTCAGGAATCTGAATGCCCACAGCTCCAGGTTTTCAGGAATCTGAATGCCCACAGCTCCAGGTTTTCAGGAATCTGAATGCCCACAGCTCCAGGTTTTCTGAACTCTGAATGCCCACAGCTCCAGGCTTTCAGGAATCTGAATGCCCACAGCTCCAGGTTTTCAGGAATCTGAATGCCCACAGCTCCAGGTTTTCTGAACTCTGAATGCCCACAGCTCCAGGTTTTCAGGAATCTGAATGCCCACAGCTCCAGGTTTTCTGAACTCTGAATGCCCACAGCTCCAGGTTTTCAGGAATCTGAATGCCCACAGCTCCAGGTTTTCAGGAATCTGAATGCCCACAGCTCCAGGTTTTCAGGAATCTGAATGCCCACAGCTCCAGGTTTTCAGGAATCTGAATGCCCACAGCTCCAGGTTTTCTGAACTCTGAATGCCCACAGCTCCAGGTTTTCAGGAATCTGAATGCCCACAGCTCCAGGTTTTCTGAACTCTGAATGCCCACAGCTCCAGGTTTTCAGGAATCTGAATGCCCACAGCTCCAGGTTTTCAGGAATCTGAATGCCCACAGCTCCAGGTTTTCTGAACTCTGAATGCCCACAGCTCCAGGTTTTCAGGAATCTGAATGCCCACAGCTCCAGGTTTTCTGAACTCTGAATGCCCACAGCTCCAGGTTTTCAGGAATCTGAATGCCCACTGCTCCAGGTTTTCAGGAATCTGAATGCCCACAGCTCCAGGTTTTCAGGAATCTGAATGCCCACAGCTCCAGGTTTTCTGAACTCTGAATGCCCACAGCTCCAGGTTTTCAGGAATCTGAATGCCCACAGCTCCAGGTTTTCTGAACTCTGAATGCCCACAGCTCCAGGTTTTCAGGAATCTGAATGCCCACAGCTCCAGGTTTTCAGGAATCTGAATGCCCACAGCTCCAGGTTTTCAGGAATCTGAATGCCCACTGCTCCAGGTTTTCAGGAATCTGAATGCCCACAGCTCCAGGTTTTCAGGAATCTGAATGCCCACAGCTCCAGGTTTTCTGAACTCTGAATGCCCACAGCTCCAGGTTTTCAGGAATCTGAATGCCCACAGCTCCAGGTTTTCTGAACTCTGAATGCCCACAGCTCCAGGTTTTCAGGAATCTGAATGCCCACAGCTCCAGGTTTTCAGGAATCTGAATGCCCACAGCTCCAGGTTTTCAGGAATCTGAATGCCCACAGCTCCAGGTTTTCTGAACTCTGAATGCCCACAGCTCCAGGTTTTCAGGAATCTGAATGCCCACAGCTCCAGGTTTTCTGAACTCTGAATGCCCACAGCTCCAGGTTTTCAGGAATCTGAATGCCCACAGCTCCAGGTTTTCTGAACTCTGAATGCCCACAGCTCCAGGTTTTCAGGAATCTGAATGCCCACAGCTCCAGGTTTTCAGGAATCTGAATGCCCACAGCTCCAGGTTTTCTGAACTCTGAATGCCCACAGCTCCAGGTTTTCAGGAATCTGAATGCCCACAGCTCCAGGTTTTCTGAACTCTGAATGCCCACAGCTCCAGGTTTTCAGGAATCTGAATGCCCACAGCTCCAGGTTTTCAGGAATCTGAATGCCCACAGCTCCAGGTTTTCTGAACTCTGAATGCCCACAGCTCCAGGTTTTCAGGAATCTGAATGCCCACAGCTCCAGGTTTTCAGGAATCTGAATGCCCACAGCTCCAGGTTTTCTGAACTCTGCATGCCCACAGCTCCAGGTTTTCAGGAATCTGAATGCCCACAGCTCCAGGTTTTCAGGAATCTGAATGCCCACAGCTCCAGGTTTTCTGAACTCTGAATGCCCACAGCTCCAGGTTTTCAGGAATCTGAATGCCCACAGCTCCAGGTTTTCAGGAATCTGAATGCCCACAGCTCCAGGTTTTCAGGAATCTGAATGCCCACAGCTCCAGGTTTTCAGGAATCTGAATGCCCACAGCTCCAGGTTTTCAGGAATCTGAATGCCCACAGCTCCAGGTTTTCTGAACTCTGAATGCCCACAGCTCCAGGTTTTCAGGAATCTGAATGCCCACAGCTCCAGGTTTTCTGAACTCTGAATGCCCACAGCTCCAGGTTTTCAGGAATCTGAATGCCCACAGCTCCAGGTTTTCAGGAATCTGAATGCCCACAGCTCCAGGTTTTCTGAACTCTGAATGCCCACAGCTCCAGGTTTTCAGGAATCTGAATGCCCACAGCTCCAGGTTTTCAGGAATCTGAATGCCCACAGCTCCAGGTTTTCAGGAATCTGAATGCCCACAGCTCCAGGTTTTCTGAACTCTGAATGCCCACAGCTCCAGGTTTTCAGGAATCTGAATGCCCACAGCTCCAGGTTTTCTGAACTCTGAATGCCCACAGCTCCAGGCTTTCAGGAATCTGAATGCCCACAGCTCCAGGTTTTCAGGAATCTGAATGCCCACAGCTCCAGGTTTTCTGAACTCTGAATGCCCACAGCTCCAGGTTTTCAGGAATCTGAATGCCCACAGCTCCAGGTTTTCAGGAATCTGAATGCCCACAGCTCCAGGTTTTCTGAACTCTGAATGCCCACAGCTCCAGGTTTTCAGGAATCTGAAAGCCCACAGCTCCAGGTTTTCAGGAATCTGAATGCCCACAGCTCCAGGTTTTCAGGAATCTGAATGCCCACAGCTCCAGGTTTTCTGAACTCTGCATGCCCACAGCTCCAGGTTTTCAGGAATCTGAATGCCCACAGCTACAGGTTTTCAAGAATCTGCAAACACAGCTCCAGGTTTACAGGAATCTGAATGCCCACAGCTACAGGTTTTCAAGAATCTGCAAACACAGCTCCAGGTTTTCAAGAATCTGAATGCCCACAGCTACAGGTTTTCAAGAATCTGCAAACACAGCTCCAGGTTTACAGGAATCTGAATGCCCACAGCTCCAGCTTTTCAGGAATCTGAATGCCCACAGCTACAGGTTTTCAAGAATCTGCAAACACAGCTCCAGGTTTTCAAGAATCTGAATGCCCACAGCTACAGGTTTTCAAGAATCTGCAAACACAGCTCCAGGTTTTCAGGAATCTGAATGCCCACCGCTCCAGGTTTACAGGAATCTGAATGCCCACAGCTACAGGTTTTCAAGAATCTGCAAACACAGCTCCAGGTTTACAGGAATCTGAATGCCCACAGCTCCAGGTTTTCAGGAATCTGAATGCCCACAGCTACAGGTTTTCAAGAATCTGCAAACACAGCTCCAGGTTTTCAAGAATCTGAATGCCCACAGCTACAGGTTTTCAAGAATCTGCAAACACAGCTCCAGGTTTTCAGGAATCTGAATGCCCACCGCTCCAGGTTTACAGGAATCTGAATGCCCACAGCTACAGGTTTTCAAGAATCTGCAAACACAGCTCCAGGTTTACAGGAATCTGAATGCCCACAGCTCCAGGTTTTCAGGAATCTGAATGCCCACAGCTACAGGTTTTCAAGAATCTGCAAACACAGCTCCAGGTTTTCAAGAATCTGAATGCCCACAGCTACAGGTTTTCAAGAATCTGCAAACACAGCTCCAGGTTTACAGGAATCTGAATGCCCACAGCTCCAGGTTTTCAGGAATCTGAATGCCCACAGCTACAGGTTTTCAAGAATCTGCAAACACAGCTCCAGGTTTACAGGAATCTGAATGCCCACAGCTCCAGGTTTTCAGGAATCTGAATGCCCACAGCTACAGGTTTTCAAGAATCTGCAAACACAGCTCCAGGTTTTCAAGAATCTGAATGCCCACAGCTACAGGTTTTCAAGAATCTGCAAACACAGCTCCAGGTTTTCAGGAATCTGAATGCCCACCGCTCCAGGTTTACAGGAATCTGAATGCCCACAGCTACAGGTTTTCAAGAATCTGCAAACACAGCTCCAGGTTTACAGGAATCTGAATGCCCACAGCTCCAGGTTTTCAGGAATCTGAATGCCCACAGCTACAGGTTTTCAAGAAGCTGCAAACACAGCTCCAGGTTTTCAAGAATCTGAATGCCCACAGCTACAGGTTTTCAAGAATCTGCAAACACAGCTCCAGGTTTACAGGAATCTGAATGCCCACAGCTCCAGGTTTTCAGGAATCTGAATGCCCACAGCTACAGGTTTTCAAGAATCTGCAAACACAGCTCCAGGTTTACAGGAATCTGAATGCCCACAGCTCCAGGTTTTCAGGAATCTGAATGCCCACAGCTACAGGTTTTCAAGAATCTGCAAACACAGCTCCAGGTTTACAGGAATCTGAATGCCCACAGCTCCAGGTTTTCAGGAATCTGAATGCCCACAGCTACAGGTTTTCAAGAATCTGCAAACACAGCTCCAGGTTTACAGGAATCTGAATGCCCACAGCTCCAGGTTTTCAGGAATCTGAATGCCCACAGCTCCAGGTTTTCAGGAATCTGAATGCCCACCGCTCCAGGTTTACAGGAATCTGAATGCCCACAGCTCCAGGTTTTCAGGAATCTGAATGCCCACAGGTCGCGACACGGGAAGAGAAGAGGCGATCGAAGGGCTTCGGACAGGCGGGGGCGGGTGTGATGACTTCCCACATGCCATGGATCTCATGCAGAAGACCTGCAAACCCGACCAACCCCACCCAGACACGACCCAGCCTGGGACGCATGCTACCCAATGATGCCGTGTGCATGACCTCTTCTAACTCTAACTGGGTCCGAGCCGATTCTGTCGCCCATCTCATCATCACTCACAAGTATGACAACATGGGCCGCCACACCATTCAGTCGTCCTGGCGGTGATGTGCCTGGCAGTCAGGTACTCTGCAGAAGACATTGAAACATAAATCCAAGGGACAGAAGAGCTGTCTGTGTAACATTGAGATGCTGTTCTGGCGCGGTGCCAGAACGATCAGTTCAGTGATCCAGATTGTTGGCATGACGGCAGTCGGTGAACAACAGGGTCTTTTCAGGGTAGTGGAGGGCTGAGATGTTGAGCACTCTGAATGCCATCAGCAGCACACCATATCAGCAAGTTTTGCCCGTGGGCGGGCAAACCCGCAGGCCATCGACCTGAATGCCAGCTGCACGCAACACAGGCACAGTTCTGTGAGACAGAGCTCGGCCAGGTTTAATAAGTTCTTCACGCGTCATCCCGGCAACTTCACGAATGAATCTGGCGCCGTCACTTCAGTTCTGGGAAGGTTGCACCTGCGACGACGTCTTCGCCCCGTGTTGAAACTGTTACATTCCTGTGGGCCAGTGGACCCGCCTTCACGCTGAGCGGAGACCCCTGGTGCCATCGCGTCCAGAATGTCACCGATGTGGTGCGACAAGTTCACATCGACATCCGCTGCCAGTGACCCGCTCCTCTCCTCAAACGCCTCAAGCTCCCTCGCCCGTTTATTGCCACGGACCCGATGTGCCACAGCGGAGACCTGATCCTTGGCTTTCCGGATGGACCCACACGCGATGATGTACTCCTGAGTTGCCTCGTCCTCCCTTGCTATTGCATCGAACGCTGCATCTGAAAGCTCGTTGTGCAAGGCGAACACAAGCAGCGGGGCATGAAGGTGCTGCCGGTCCCGTGCCTTCTTCATCCGCCACAAGAGCGCAGCGCTCGAGTTTCTCGCAGACGCCAGTGAACCCGCTTGCGCAATGTGCTCCTTCTCTGCAGGCGACATCCAGTAACAGAACATGCTCCGTGTTCTTTCATCACACCCCGTCACGAGGTCGTCATACTGCCGACAGGCCGCTAAATCCACAGCAACCTTGGCCCGAAGCTTTTCACGCCACCTGGTTCCCTCCTCAGGAAGCGCCATGCGGCACCCTGCGTGAGTGTGTGACTGTGATGCGTGGCGAGACGCTGGCCAGGTGAACTGCGATGGCGCTGGCACTGAGCACCGGGGTTGGTGGATGGGGTATGTGGGTATGGGGAAGGGCCTGCCCGACGGAAGCACATCCCAGCATCCGGGATCTTCAGCGACTTGCCCGCACTCCTGCGGATCCCCGCCCGCTCATATTGGGAATCTGACCGCATGTTCGCCACGGTGATTCCACAACATCCAGGCGAGCGAACAAACGAGGCAAGCCGCGTGCTGCTCGTGGGCAAACTTCGTGATGGCGAAGAACTTGCGGGGATCAATTTTGGCGCTTTCTTTTTGTATGCGGAGCCACTCAAGGCACTGGCAGTCTCTTGGCGTTTCTTCGGGATGCTGCGGCTGGACCGGGAGGATTTGTCACCGCCGGAACGGGGTACCCAAGGCACACACCATCCGGCAGGACGCCAGGCCCGCACTACACGCCACACTATTCACACGGCCGCAACTCACGAGAAACAGTATCCCGAAACCAAACACGCAGCCCAGGAGTGAACGCCCTGGAAGTACTTCGCCTGTGCCCTCCGGCCGACTGTGCACAGACAGACAGAGAGGGGCACAGATGCCCACCCTCAACCCGTCAACCGGACAACACATCCACCACACCGAGATAGGGGGACTTCCACATGTCAAAAATACATCCCAAAAATGAAGGCTGGGGGCATCTCCGGACACTCTGTTTTTTCAGACTTTTGGTCGGCAAAATGGCCGACACAGTACGAAACAGCGAGGAAAGATCCACAGTAGAACCATGGCTCTGACTGGCTGCGAAGGGCAGGGGAAACCCTGAACCCCGTCGAATTATTGTTCTCAGCAGGTGCCTGCGTCTGCGAGAAGCGGCGATGCGACCCCGTTGTCCACTGGTGTATGTTGTGCGTGGGTGGGCCGTCGTTTTCCGCAAAGCCGTCATATATTTTTTCTTTTGGTTCAGGAAGCCCCCCACATCTTTCCCAAATGAGAAGTAGGCGGCTTTGCTGAACGAAACAAATAACGAATGATGGATGTAACTTAGGGGGTCTTCGCTCCGGGGTGGTCGCCAGTGCATTTTTGGTGCATTTCCTGTTGAATTAGCTGAAAACTGACGAAGATTGACGAAGGATAACGACCAGCGAAGACCCTCTAAAACGGGGGTAGAAAGGGATGGGGAGGTGGCATAAAACAGTTTCCCACAAACCAGCCTGTTGGCGCATGCCTGTGACATCCCGGGATTATTGGCGGGATGCCGCGGGCATAAAGGCTTGGCCCGAAAGGGCGGTGATGAAATACGACCCCAGAGCGGAACAACAGGCACACTGTCACAACACATGAAGGAAAAGCAGGCCTCGAGGTTCCCCTTCAGCATCAAGGCGGAAGAGTGCCACGGGCCTGGCAAACGACAAAAGGAGTGGTCCTGCAAACACAGCAAGGACCGGCACGCAATACGAAGGAATGTGTATGGTGTGGGAACACAGCTTGGGGAGCGACAGCCACCGCTGCCCCTCCCCAAGTCGACAACACAACGAACACACTGGAAGCCGGATGCAGCAGGCAGATGGGACGCCACAAGCGCAGCGCCGCACCCTTCTGCCATTCAGCGGATGAAGTGGAATGACTTTCTTCTATCTCGCCTATTCGCGATGGTTCTTCACATCGTCGATCAGGCTCTTCACAGATTGCTGGGCGCCGATGCCACCGCCGACAACACCCACAAGCATGATGAGCGCCAGCCACGCGTACCACAGCAGCTCGTTGGTGGAACGCGGGCCAACATCACGCTCCTTCTCGTGGAGGCGAATGGCGAAGGCGCAAGGCAGGACAAACACCATCATGGCGACGCACAGTGCGCCCACCAGCGACATGAAATCGTCGAAGTAAGGGACGTAGTAGGCCACGATGGTGCTGAACGCCAGGCATGCACCACGGATCCCGAGGCGCGGTGCGATGATCTTCATGTCCATCGTCGACATGTAGCGCCCATCCTCCGGCACCAGCCCGAGGTGCTGCTCCGCCTCGTTGAACACCACGTGCTGCAGGATGGGGAACGTCAGCAGCGTGTTGACCACCATCGCAAGCTTGATGCTGATGGTGCCCCCGTTGCTCGACGGGAGCGAGTCAACAATCGGGGACAGCGTCTGCTCGCCGTAGATCCAGTAGCCAGTCACCGCGACAGGGAGGTAGAACAGCATCAGCGTCAGGAATGACCAGTTCAGCACCTTCTTGAACCGGCGGCGCCCGACACCCACCTCCGCCATGTTCTGCTGGATGGTCGGGAAGCAGGCGTGCCCACCGAAGGAGAGGCAGACAGCGGAGAATGCAATCGGGAAGTTCGACACATCGATCACCTTGTGGCTGACGCTGACGCTTGCGTCCGGCTGGTGCGTGGCTGCGATGGAAATGACGCCAATCACCCCTCCGACCGTCACAACCCCCCCAAGCGCGGAGGTGAACGACAGGGCATCCACATTCGCAAGGAACAGGGTCGGGAAGGACACCAGGGCTGCGGAGATGAGCGTCCACTGCTTCTTGCTGGGGTTGTGGGAGCTGTCGGCCACCTCGTAGCATGACTCCAGGAAACTCGCCGCCAGGATGAGGAACAGCGTCGACACGCCCAACACCGTCGACTTCTGGAACACGTGCACCACGATCTTGCCCGCCCTCCCGAACGCCGCCTCGCCGATTTCAGGGTAGCCAGCGAGGCGCCCCGAAGGGCGGTAGAGGTTGTCCATCACAAGGCGCCCTGTGTACAGCGCCATGAAACCCACAGCGCACAGGAGGGGCGCCATCATCCACCCCCCCTGCTTCAGGGTGTAGGGGAGCTGCAGGATCCCCGTCCCCGCCATGGTGCACACCACGTTGAAGTAGCTCTTCATCATCTCGTGGTGCTTCTTTGGCTTCGTCAGCCACGTCGCGCTGGAAGACATGTCGGACTCCTCGTCATCGTGCGCGTTGACCTGCACCTGTGGCGCAGGCTCCTCGCGCAGCAGGATGTCTGTCTCACGCTGCACCATGATGCGAGGATGGGTTGTGTGGGTCCTGATGGGGGGGTTGGTGGGCCGCCAATACGTTTCAACCCCATAAAGCTCCACACCCCGAAATGCGCCTTTGGCAAAAGGAATACGAAAGGCCAAACGGGTGCCCTTGAGGGGTTGGGGGGAGGTGCCTCTGGGCATACTCAGTGACAAACCGACTGGATCTCGGACAGAGCCTCTCTGTGCGAGAAAGCAAATACAGTATGTACTCATCCCAAGGCCCGCTGGGGGAAAGGCCCCCGACGCATGCGGTCCACCGGGCGGCGACATAGTGCGCACATCGGAACAACATGGAGGGTCGCTTTGCTCGTGTTGGCCAAGACGGATCACTTTGACATAGGGGGCCTTCGCTACCGGGTGAGAAAAAATGAGAAAAAATGAGGGGAAAAACGCTTAAAAAAAGGGTGTGGGGAGTTGGGGGGTCCCTAGCCTGGGGAGCATATTTGGACCCCGATTCAAGCGAAAAGCACGATTTCGGTGTCACTCAGATCCAAGATCTCACTCACAGGGTTGCGACGAGGTGCAAAATCCGAAGAAACCCCTAATTGTGACGAAAAACGACGACGCAGCGATTCTCACACACAAGTCTCGAGAGCGGGACTGGGAAGACCTCTTGCCGAGGTGGTGCAGGCGCTCCGAAGAGAGCCGCGGGACAGGCCTGTCCGGACTCGGCCCAGGTCAAGAGGACCCTGTATGGACTCGGCCCAGGGCAAGAGGACCCTGTCCGGACTCGGCCCAGGTCAAGGGGACCCTGTCCGGACTCGGCCCAGGGCAAGAGGACCCTGTATGGACTCGGCCCAGGTCAAGAGTACCCTGTCCGGACTCGGCCCAGGGCAAGGGGACCCTGTATGGACTCGGCCCAGGGCAAGAGTACCCTGTCCGGAATCGGCCCAGGGCAAGGGGACCCTGTATGGACTCGGCCCAGGTCAAGAGTACCCTGTCCGGACTCGGCCCAGGGCAAGGGGACCCTGTCCGGACTCGGCCCTGGGCAAGGGGACCCTGTATGGACTCCGCCCAGGGCAAGAGTACCCTGTCCGGACTCGGCCCAGGGCAAGGGGACCCTGTATGGACTCGGCCCAGGGCAAGAGTACCCTGTCCGGACTCGGCCCAGGGCAAGGGGACCCTGTATGGACTCGGCCCAGGTCAAGAGTACCCTGTATGGACTCGGCCCAGGGCAAGAGTACCCTGTATGGACTCGGCCCAGGTCAAGAGTACCCTGTATGGACTCGTCCCAGGTCAAGAGGACCCTCAGGGCCTCGGCCCAGTCCAGGGGGACCGCCCCCAGCATCGGTCTTCTTGCGCGCGGGGGTTTTGTTGATGTTTGCTTGATGTTGTTTGCTGTGTTGTTTATCATCACTGTTGCTGCCTAGTGCAGTTTCCGCCACGTGCGTTGCACGGTGCGACGGGGGCGCGACCACCACCAGCCTTCATCAGGAAATCGGGTTGTGTGTGCGTCAGTGCTCGGCCCCTCTCGCAGATGTTGACTAGGCAGACTGTCCCCCCTCCCCTGTCAGGCCCTCTGGGCAGCGAGCTCGTGCCTGGTCAGGCAGGTAGGGCAGCTGCCCGACCTATCAAAGTTTTGGGCACGAGCCCAGCGAGATCACTGCCTCTGGGCAAACTATTGCTTTGCTGTGCTTCTCACGTCGAGCGAAGATACTTGCTCCGCACTATTCACTAAATCTCCCTGCCAGGGCCGAGTGCGTAGAGGGTCCCCACGGCAAGGGCCGAGTGCGTACAGGGTCCCCTCGGCATGGGCCGAGTGCGTAGAGGGTCCCCTCGGCAAGGGCCGAGTGCGCACAGGGTCCCCTCGGCATGGGCCGAGTGCGCACAGGGTCCCCTCGGCAAGGGCCGAGTGCGTAGAGGGTCCCCTCGGCAAGGGCCGAGTGTGTAGAGGGTCCCCTCGGCAAGGGCCGAGTGCGCACAGGGTCCCCTCGGCAAGGGCCGAGTGCGTACAGGGTCCCCTCGGCATGGGCCGAGTGTGTAGAGGGTCCCCTCGACAGGGGCCGAGTGTGTACAGGGTCCCCTTGCCCCCCCGATTTGCCTTGGAACGTCTCCCAGTTTTCCCAGGTTTTGTCCCCCCTATTCAGACCGACCCCGCCACCAGTCACGTGACTGAGAGTGACTGGCAGTCAGCCGAAATTGCGAAAATTGGCCCTTCTCCCCTGGCCAGCCAAAAAACCCACCTGACTGACTGACGAGCTGTGACGAGCTGTGACTGGTAGCGAGGGCCCCCATAACATTTATTTGATTTTTTTTGGCATTGTACAACAGTTTATACTCAGGTTTCTTTCGCTGGAAAGATACGCGGCACACATCATGAAAAAGCCAGCGCCTTGTGGCAGAGACAACCAATTCGACCACCTGGCTGTGCACAACATAACACAACAGTACAACGAACAGTCTGGCAACACGTCTTGCAGATTCCCTTCAGACTCAGGTGTGAATATTCCGAACAGCGTGGCTGCTGCGGTGGAAGGTTGCTTTGCTTTGACCTCAGACCCACTTGTGTGGGCCCTCTCTCCCTCTGTGGTTCCGACATCGGGACTCAGAGAATCCTCTTTGCGGCCCGCCCGGGCTCCCCACACGTCTTCCTCGTTTTGACATTTGCTTTTTCGGATGGGCGGTTCTGGCGACACTCAATCGATAACCAAGGCCCGCCAGAGGTCACTGTGCTTAGATCTGCAGGTTGCCTCCATTGACTTTCGTTTCGGCACCCCAGGGCACAAGGCTACCTACCCTAGCTTCTTACTGGGGGGGGGGGGGGGCAAATACAAGGGTATACTCTTCTATTCACCGTGCCAGCTTACGTAATTCAGGGTTTTCAAAAAATTGTTTTTTAGCTGAAAAGTTGTCTAGTGTGCAAATACAAGAGTACCGTAAACGGAAAAAGGGTGGAACGTAAAAATGTTCCAAGTTCCCAAAAAAAGGCCAAACGTTCCATCTTTTTTACGGTCCACTATTTATTGGGACTGAATATGGAAAAGACAATGCGATTTTCGCCCGCGGGCTGGTGGGTTGCGGGGCGCGGACTGCGGCCACGCCGTAGACTCCCACACGTAGGCCTCCCGACCTCCCAGCTTTGGACCCTCCCTCCACCACCGCAACCAACGCCAGCAAGAGAAGCAAGGCATCCCTGCATGTGGAAAGGGCACGATCACCACCACTCACCTCGAGACTCACCCACCACCACACCTCGAGAAGACATTACATACAAGTTATACAGACAGAGTATCTAAAGGGACATCAAGAGAGGGAGGGTGACGGGTTTGCGGGACATTTACAGGGGCATAAACAGAGAGAGGGGATGTGGCACAGTGCTCAGCACTCAGCACTGAAGTCGAGTGACGACAGGATCCTCTCCATCTCTGCCAATTCTGCGGGGGTCGTCAGCGCTGCGTCCGGGTGCACCTCGGTTGGAGGGTCGTAGTCAGCAACAGCATCATCGGTACTTGCTGCGAGCGTTCCGGGGTCGGCGATGATGCCAGCGCGGACGAACGTTTTCACGACGGAGCTCGGCTTCACCTTGCTGAACCCACGGCACAGCCAGGCGAGATGGCGGTCGCGCATGTCCGCGGCGGTCACCTTCGTCGTCCTGGCCAGGTCAGCCATCAACTCCTGGTCGTCGAGCTCAGGGTTCTGGGCGACGAACGACACGAAATGCAGGTTCTCCGCGTCGAACACGATCAGCGGCCCGGAACGGATCTCCGTGAGGGTCGCGGCCCACTGCACCTCGGACAGGGTGATCAGCCTCACACTGGTGTAGTACTCCCGGTTGAGTGCGCCCACAGCAGCCTGGGCGGCGGGGTATGGGAGGCGCTGTGCCTCGGTGAACTGCGCAGCGTCACCATTCGCAGAACGCAGTTCCTCCAGCACCTGCTGAACAGCATCCTGTGCGCCGGGAATGCCTTCCGTGTCAGTGGGGATCACCTTCTCGAGCAGGTTGAGAGCATCCTTGACCTTCGGGAGGTAGGCCTTCCGCACGCCGTAGCTGTTGAGACACAGCTCCACAGCACGCAGGGCGTACCACCCACTCGCGTTGTCCCCAGGGTGAACCCAGTCCGCACAACCCGGAGACACCACGATGCTTGCCCTTGTGCCGGCAAGGACTGCGTTGCGGAAGGCGGCTGTCTTCACGGACGAATCGTACACCATCACTTCATGCGACCCCATCCCTGCGAAGAGGAAAGGGGTGCCAGTTTTCGCAAGGGCACGGGTTTTCCTCTTCTCGTCACGCCGGAACAGCTTGGTGCAGACACCGGTGTACCACTTCGAGAACTTTTCGCGGAGGTATTTCTTGATGTAGGCATTGAAGCCCAGGTCCAGCGGCTGCAAGAAAGCAGTAAACCCCGGAGGAATATCGACAGTCACGATGCCGCTCTCTGCGAGTGCTGCAGCAACCTTCTCGGTCTGTTGGCCCGTGAACTTGTCGATGATCAACAAGGATTTCTGCTCCTCCCCGAGCCCCTTGGTCTCTTTGACACCCGTGAGGTATGGCACCAACACCTTCTCGATGTATTCGAGGGTGGTTGCTTCGGACGCCCAGTGTTTCGGATTGGCAGTCAAGTGCCAGGTTTCCCCGTACGTCTCCAGGTACTCCTCCTCGAAGCGTCCGTGTGAGCGGGAAGTTAGGCCACCGTATATCAGCTGGACAGGGAGGAGATCGCCGGTCGCACTGGCGCCGAATACACCCGTAATCGCCTTCTTTTCGTCGGACTTCGAGAGCGGCACGTATGACGCGCCCTTCTTGTCGAAGGTCTTTGTGGTACCTGGCAGGAGGGGAAGGGCAGTGTGGTCGACATTCACCACCAAATCATCTGGGATGTTGTGCTGTGCCCTCAGACGTTGCACCTCCCCCTCGAACTCAGCCTTGGCCCGTTCCAGCAAACCCGGACTGTGGCACACTGCCGTTGTCCGCATTCGCAAGGTCCATCCCTGCGCAGCGAGGTACTTCCGAGCCCATTCCGTGCCGAGAGCTGTCTCAGAATCAATCCTGCTTGGATCACTGCTGGCACTCACCAGGCCTCGCGCGGAGGCGGACACAGTCTCAGCTGAAACCTGCGTCCCGCACCGCCTCAGGGCGCGCAACAACTGCATCAGCCTGGTCTCCTCGCTGTCGGTGAGGATTGCGGGCCGGCCGCGCTTCTGCGGGGGGGGAAGCACCACCTCCTCTGTCACCTCACCGAGAAGAGCTGCGGCACGCTTCCGCTTGCCCAGCTCTTCCCGGTAGAGGGTCGCAAAACGGGAGGCGGAGCTCTTCGAGAGCTTCCTCCGTCCTGCGAGAGGGGCGTTCCAATCGGCAACGACTGCCGAGAGCTTCCCCTCCACCACCTTCCGGCCGATCTCCAGCTTTTCGGCCGGGCTCCAGTCACCACCGCCGGTAGGCCCCTGTGAGGATGCCTGCTGGTCGCGCACTGCACGCGTCACACTTTCAGCCTCAGCCCGCGAAATCGGACAAGCGCCGTTGCTGCCGGGGGTGTACGCTGCACGGGGCACCGTGAAGAGCAACATGCTCTTCTGCTTCGGTTCACGCTTTGGAGGCATGTGTGTGCGTGTCCCTGCAAACTGGGGGAAAGTGCGTGAGGACAGCGGGAAGATCAACGAAAACAACAAGGCGAGGCGGCAACGGAGAGGGACATGGAGAGGGGGGGGGGGGCGGGGGCGAGCGCGTGACTAGCATCTGGAGTCTCTCAAGGCCGAACGAGACATATTTCGAGATACCACCCCAAACTCACACGCCACGGTTGTCAGGAGACTGACGACGTTGTCGTCTGTAAGTCCGCCCCAACCCCCTCACTTACGAATTCCAACGGAGATTTGGAATTCACGGGCCCCGAACATTGTTCCGTGTAGTACCATGCAAGGAGCGTTCCGGTAGAAGTAAAGGTAGAACCTGCTGCGCTAGCCCACATAAGCAGCCTCAGTACGGCAAGGCGCGCAGACAGAAGCTGAGACCACCGGGCTCCCTCCAGATGTAAATTCGTGAATCAGTGCCCGGAAAATTCAGGGAAATCGTACTCCTTTCGCTTTAGTGTAGTACACCCTGCAGAAACTGTGGGAGAACAGTTCCGGACTGTTGAGGCCCTGTGGTGTTAATCCTGAAGCTTCAGTCGTACGATTTCCTTGGTTCCTTCGCGACTTCGTCGCGAAGGAACTCGTAAAAAAAAAAAACGCCAAGTCCACTATCCCAACCGTAAAATAGGTGGACCGTAAAAATGTTCCAAGTTCCGGAAAAATCCCATTTGTTCCATCTTTTTTACGTTCCAACTATAGTACGGTTCACCTTTATTACGGTCCACAATATTTCCGTTTACGGTGGGGGGTGTCGATTTTTTCGGTTTTTTTCCGTTTTTTCCTTTTTTTTCGTTTTTTCCGCCTGTGGGCGCTGGCTGCGACTTGGTCAAAATTCGACGAAAAAAATCCGAAAAAAAAACGGAAAACGAAAAAACGGAAAATCCCAAAATCGACACCCTGATTTTCCGTTTTTTTCCGTTTTTTTCCCAGTACCAGAAACAGGCAGGGTCGTCGTAAGACCGGCGTGCCAAGGGGGAGGTGCTCGCATTTTTTTTTTGGGGGGGTACAGAATGGGTCGTTTTTGGACATTTGAGCCCACTGCGAGCAGTGCCGGGTCCCGGAAACGCTGTTTCAAACGCTCAAAAGGGGATGTCGTGGGCACCAGAACCCAGTAAATTTATCACAAATGGTCCCACCCACAAACGGGTTACCCCCTGCCTCTAGGGGTTCCCCCCACCCACAAATGGGTTACCCCCAGCCTCTAGGGGTTCCCCCCACCCACAAATGGGTTACCCCCTGCCTCTAGGGGTTCCCCCCACCCACAAATGGGTTACCCCCTACCTCTAGGGGTTCCCCCCACCCACAAATGGGTTACCCCCTGCCTCTAGGGGTTCCCCCCACCCACTAATGGGTTACCCCCTGCCTCTAGGGGTTCCCCCCACCCACAAATGGGTTACCCCCTACCTCTAGGGGTTCCCCCCACCCACAAATGGGTTACCCCCTGCCTCTAGGGGTTCCCCCCACCCACTAATGGGTTACCCCCTGCCTCTAGGGGTTCCCCCCAGCCACAACTGGGTTACCCCCTGCCTCTAGGGGTTCCCCCCACCCACAAATAGGTTACCCCCTGCCTCTAGGGGTTCCCCCCAGCCGCAAATGGGTTACCCCCTGCCTCTAGGGGTTCCCCCCACCCACAAATGGGTTACCCCCTACCTCTAGGGGTTCCCCCCACCCACAAATGGGTTACCCCCTGCCTCTAGGGGTTCCCCCCACCCACAAATGGGTTACCCCCTACCTCTAGGGGTTCCCCCCACCCACAAATGGGTTACCCCCTGCCTCTAGGGGTTCCCCCCACCCACAAATGGGTTACCCCCTGCCTCTAGGGGTTCCCCCCAGCCACAAATGGGTTACCCCCTGCCTCTAGGGGTTCCCCCCACCCACTAATGGGTTACCCCCTACCTCTAGGGGTTCCCCCCACCCACAAATGGGTTACCCCCTGCCTCTAGGGGTTCCCCCCACCCACTAATGGGTTACCCCCTACCTCTAGGGGTTCGCCCCACCCACAAATGGGTTACCCCCTACCTCTAGGGGTTCCCCCCACCCACAAATGGGTTACCCCCTGCCTCTAGGGGTTCCCCCCACCCACTAATGGGTTACCCCCTGCCTCTAGGGGTTCCCCCCACCCACAAATGGGTTACCCCCTACCTCTAGGGGTTCCCCCCACCCACAAATGGGTTACCCCCTGCCTCTAGGGGTTCCCCCCACCCACTAATGGGTTACCCCCTGCCTCTAGGGGTTCCCCCCACCCACAAATGGGTTACCCCCTGCCTCTAGGGGTTCCCCCCACCCACAAATGGGTTACCCCCTACCTCTAGGGGTTCCCCCCACCCACAAATGGGTTACCCCCTGCCTCTAGGGGTTCCCCCCACCCACTAATGGGTTACCCCCTGCCTCTAGGGGTTCCCCCCACCCACTAATGGGTTACCCCCTACCTCTAGGGGTTTCCCCCACCCACAAATGGGTTACCCCCTGCCTCTAGGGGTTCCCCCCACCCACTAATGGGTTACCCCCTGCCTCTAGGGGTTCCCCCCAGCCACAACTGGGTTACCCCCTGCCTCTAGGGGTTCCCCCCACCCACAAATAGGTTACCCCCTGCCTCTAGGGGTTCCCCCCAGCCGCAAATGGGTTACCCCCTGCCTCTAGGGGTTCCCCCCACCCACAAATGGGTTACCCCCTACCTCTAGGGGTTCCCCCCACCCACAAATGGGTTACCCCCTGCCTCTAGGGGTTCCCCCCACCCACAAATGAGTTACCCCCTACCTCTAGGGGTTCCCCCCACCCACAAATGGGTTACCCCCTGCCTCTAGGGGTTCCCCCCACCCACAAATGGGTTACCCCCTGCCTCTAGGGGTTCCCCCCAGCCACAAATGGGTTACCCCCTGCCTCTAGGGGTTCCCCCCACCCACTAATGGGTTACCCCCTACCTCTAGGGGTTCCCCCCACCCACAAATGGGTTACCCCCTGCCTCTAGGGGTTCCCCCCACCCACTAATGGGTTACCCCCTACCTCTAGGGGTTCGCCCCACCCACAAATGGGTTACCCCCTACCTCTAGGGGTTCCCCCCACCCACAAATGGGTTACCCCCTGCCTCTAGGGGTTCCCCCCACCCACAAATGGGTTACCCCCTACCTCTAGGGGTTCCCCCCACCCACAAATGGGTTACCCCCTGCCTCTAGGGGTTCCCCCCACCCACAAATGGGTTACCCCCTGCCTCTAGGGGTTCCCCCCAGCCACAAATGGGTTACCCCCTGCCTCTAGGGGTTCCCCCCACCCACTAATGGGTTACCCCCTACCTCTAGGGGTTCCCCCCACCCACAAATGGGTTACCCCCTGCCTCTAGGGGTTCCCCCCACCCACTAATGGGTTACCCCCTACCTCTAGGGGTTCGCCCCACCCACAAATGGGTTACCCCCTACCTCTAGGGGTTCCCCCCACCCACAAATGGGTTACCCCCTGCCTCTAGGGGTTCCCCCCACCCACTAATGGGTTACCCCCTGCCTCTAGGGGTTCCCCCCACCCACAAATGGGTTACCCCCTACCTCTAGGGGTTCCCCCCACCCACAAATGGGTTACCCCCTGCCTCTAGGGGTTCCCCCCACCCACTAATGGGTTACCCCCTGCCTCTAGGGGTTCCCCCCACCCACAAATGGGTTACCCCCTGCCTCTAGGGGTTCCCCCCACCCACTAATGGGTTACCCCCTACCTCTAGGGGTTTCCCCCACCCACAAATGGGTTACCCCCTGCCTCTAGGGGTTCCCCCCACCCACTAATGGGTTACCCCCTGCCTCTAGGGGTTCCCCCCACCCACAAATGGGTTACCCCCTACCTCTAGGGGTTCCCCCCACCCACAAATGGGTTACCCCCTGCCTCTAGGGGTTCCCCCCACCCACTAATGGGTTACCCCCTGCCTCTAGGGGTTCCCCCCAGCCACAACTGGGTTACCCCCTGCCTCTAGGGGTTCCCCCCACCCACAAATAGGTTACCCCCTGCCTCTAGGGGTTCCCCCCAGCCGCAAATGGGTTACCCCCTGCCTCTAGGGGTTCCCCCCACCCACAAATGGGTTACCCCCTACCTCTAGGGGTTCCCCCCACCCACAAATGGGTTACCCCCTGCCTCTAGGGGTTCCCCCCACCCACAAATGAGTTACCCCCTACCTCTAGGGGTTCCCCCCACCCACAAATGGGTTACCCCCTGCCTCTAGGGGTTCCCCCCAGCCACAAATGGGTTACCCCCTGCCTCTAGGGGTTCCCCCCACCCACTAATGGGTTACCCCCTACCTCTAGGGGTTCCCCCCACCCACAAATGGGTTACCCCCTGCCTCTAGGGGTTCCCCCCACCCACTAATGGGTTACCCCCTACCTCTAGGGGTTCGCCCCACCCACAAATGGGTTACCCCCTACCTCTAGGGGTTCCCCCCACCCACAAATGGGTTACCCCCTGCCTCTAGGGGTTCCCCCCACCCACTAATGGGTTACCCCCTGCCTCTAGGGGTTCCCCCCACCCACAAATGGGTTACCCCCTACCTCTAGGGGTTCCCCCCACCCACAAATGGGTTACCCCCTGCCTCTAGGGGTTCCCCCCACCCACTAATGGGTTACCCCCTGCCTCTAGGGGTTCCCCCCACCCACAAATGGGTTACCCCCTGCCTCTAGGGGTTCCCCCCACCCACTAATGGGTTACCCCCTACCTCTAGGGGTTTCCCCCACCCACAAATGGGTTACCCCCTGCCTCTAGGGGTTCCCCCCACCCACTAATGGGTTACCCCCTGCCTCTAGGGGTTCCCCCCAGCCACAAATGGGTTACCCCCTGCCTCTAGGGGTTCCCCCCACCCACAAATGGGTTACCCCCTGCCTCTAGGGGTTCCCCCCACCCACAAATGGGTTACCCCCTGCCTCTAGGGGTTCCCCCCAGCCGCAAATGGGTTACCCCCTGCCTCTAGGGGTTCCCCCCAGCCACAAATGGGTTACCCCCTGCCTCTAGGGGTTCCCCCCACCCACAAATGGGTTACCCCCTGCCTCTAGGGGTTCCCCCCACCCACAAATGGGTTACCCCCTGCCTCTAGGGGTTCCCCCCACCCACTAATGGGTTACCCCCTACCTCTAGGGGTTTCCCCCACCCACAAATGGGTTACCCCCTGCCTCTAGGGGTTCCCCCCACCCACTAATGGGTTACCCCCTGCCTCTAGGGGTTCCCCCCAGCCACAAATGGGTTACCCCCTGCCTCTAGGGGTTCCCCCCACCCACAAATGGGTTACCCCCTACCTCTAGGGGTTCCCCCCACCCACAAATGGGTTACCCCCTGCCTCTAGGGGTTCGCCCCACCCACAAATGGGTTACCCCCTACCTCTAGGGGTTCCCCCCACCCACAAATGGGTTACCCCCTGCCTCTAGGGGTTCCCCCCACCCACTAATGGGTTACCCCCTGCCTCTAGGGGTTCCCCCCATCCACAAATGGGTTACCCCCTACCTCTAGGGGTTCCCCCCACCCACAAATGGGTTAGCCCCTGCCTCTAGGGGTTCCCCCCACCCACAAATGGGTTACCCCCTGCCTCTAGGGGTTCCCCCCACCCACTAATGGGTTACCCCCTGCCTCTAGGGGTTCCCCCCAGCCACAACTGGGTTACCCCCTGCCTCTAGGGGTTCCCCCCACCCACAAATAGGTTACCCCCTGCCTCTAGGGGTTCCCCCCAGCCGCAAATGGGTTACCCCCTGCCTCTAGGGGTTCCCCCCACCCACAAATGGGTTACCCCCTACCTCTAGGGGTTCCCCCCACCCACAAATGGGTTACCCCCTGCCTCTAGGGGTTCCCCCCACCCACAAATGAGTTACCCCCTACCTCTAGGGGTTCCCCCCACCCACAAATGGGTTACCCCCTGCCTCTAGGGGTTCCCCCCAGCCACAAATGGGTTACCCCCTGCCTCTAGGGGTTCCCCCCACCCACTAATGGGTTACCCCCTACCTCTAGGGGTTCCCCCCACCCACAAATGGGTTACCCCCTGCCTCTAGGGGTTCCCCCCACCCACTAATGGGTTACCCCCTACCTCTAGGGGTTCGCCCCACCCACAAATGGGTTACCCCCTACCTCTAGGGGTTCCCCCCACCCACAAATGGGTTACCCCCTGCCTCTAGGGGTTCCCCCCACCCACTAATGGGTTACCCCCTGCCTCTAGGGGTTCCCCCCACCCACAAATGGGTTACCCCCTACCTCTAGGGGTTCCCCCCACCCACAAATGGGTTACCCCCTGCCTCTAGGGGTTCCCCCCACCCACTAATGGGTTACCCCCTGCCTCTAGGGGTTCCCCCCACCCACAAATGGGTTACCCCCTGCCTCTAGGGGTTCCCCCCACCCACTAATGGGTTACCCCCTACCTCTAGGGGTTTCCCCCACCCACAAATGGGTTACCCCCTGCCTCTAGGGGTTCCCCCCACCCACTAATGGGTTACCCCCTGCCTCTAGGGGTTCCCCCCAGCCACAAATGGGTTACCCCCTGCCTCTAGGGGTTCCCCCCACCCACAAATGGGTTACCCCCTGCCTCTAGGGGTTCCCCCCACCCACAAATGGGTTACCCCCTGCCTCTAGGGGTTCCCCCCAGCCGCAAATGGGTTACCCCCTGCCTCTAGGGGTTCCCCCCAGCCACAAATGGGTTACCCCCTGCCTCTAGGGGTTCCCCCCACCCACAAATGGGTTACCCCCTGCCTCTAGGGGTTCCCCCCACCCACAAATGGGTTACCCCCTGCCTCTAGGGGTTCCCCCCACCCACTAATGGGTTACCCCCTACCTCTAGGGGTTTCCCCCACCCACAAATGGGTTACCCCCTGCCTCTAGGGGTTCCCCCCACCCACTAATGGGTTACCCCCTGCCTCTAGGGGTTCCCCCCAGCCACAAATGGGTTACCCCCTGCCTCTAGGGGTTCCCCCCACCCACAAATGGGTTACCCCCTACCTCTAGGGGTTCCCCCCACCCACAAATGGGTTACCCCCTGCCTCTAGGGGTTCGCCCCACCCACAAATGGGTTACCCCCTACCTCTAGGGGTTCCCCCCACCCACAAATGGGTTACCCCCTGCCTCTAGGGGTTCCCCCCACCCACTAATGGGTTACCCCCTGCCTCTAGGGGTTCCCCCCATCCACAAATGGGTTACCCCCTACCTCTAGGGGTTCCCCCCACCCACAAATGGGTTAGCCCCTGCCTCTAGGGGTTCCCCCCACCCACAAATGGGTTACCCCCTGCCTCTAGGGGTTCCCCCCACCCACTAATGGGTTACCCCCTACCTCTAGGGGTTCCCCCCACCCACAAATGGGTTACCCCCTGCCTCTAGGGGTTCCCCCCACCCACTAATGGGTTACCCCCTACCTCTAGGGGTTCCCCCCAGCCACAAATGGGTTACCCCCTGCCTCTAGGGGTTCCCCCCACCCACAAATGGGTTACCCCCTGCCTCTAGGGGTTCCCCCCAGCCGCAAATGGGTTACCCCCTGCCTCTAGGGGTTCCCCCCACCCACAAATGGGTTACCCCCTGCCTCTAGGGGTTCCCCCCACCCACTAATGGGTTACCCCCTACCTCTAGGGGTTCCCCCCAGCCACAAATGGGTTACCCCCTGCCTCTAGGGGTTCCCCCCACCCACAAATGGGTTACCCCCTGCCTCTAGGGGTTTCCCCCAGCCGCAAATGGGTTACCCCCTGCCTCTAGGGGTTCCCCCCACCCACAAATGGGTTACCCCCTGCCTCTAGGGGTTCCCCCCAGCCACAAATGGGTTACCCCCTACCTCTAGGGGTTCCCCCCACCCACAAATGGGTTACCCCCTGCCTCTAGGGGTTCCCCCCAGCCACAAATGGGTTACCCCCTGCCTCTAGGGGTTCCCCCCACCCACTAATGGGTTACCCCCTACCTCTAGGGGTTCCCCCCAGCCACAAATGGGTTACCCCCTGCCTCTAGCGGTTCCCCCCCACCCACAAATGGGTTACCCCCTACCTCTAGGGGTTCCCCCCAGCCACAAATGGGTTACCCCCTGCCTCTAGGGGTTCCCCCCACCCACTAATGGGTTACCCCCTGCCTCTAGGGGTTCCCCCCACCCACAAATGGGTTACCCCCTGCCTCTAGGGGTTCCCCCCAGCCGCAAATGGGTTACCCCCTGCCTCTAGGGGTTCCCCCCACCCACAAATGGGTTACCCCCTACCTCTAGGGGTTCCCCCCACCCACAAATGGGTTACCCCCTGCCTCTAGGGGTTCCCCCCACCCACTAATGGGTTACCCCCTGCCTCTAGGGGTCCCCCCAGCCACAAATGGGTTACCCCCTACCTCTAGGGGTTCCCCCCACCCACAAATGGGTTACCCCCTGCCTCTAGGGGTTCCCCCCACCCACAAACGGGTTACCCCCTACCTCTAGGGGTTCCCCCCACCCACAAATGGGTTACCCCCTACCTCTAGGGGTTCCCCCCAGCCACAAATGGGTTACCCCCTACCTCTAGGGGTTCCCCCCACCCACAAACGGGTTACCCCCTGCCTCTAGGGGTTCCCCCCAGCCACAAATGTCTTACCCCTTGCCTCTAGGGGTTCCCCCCAGCCACAAATGGGTTACCCCCTGCCTCTAGGGGTTCCCCCCACCCACAAATAGGTTGCCCCCTACCTCTAGAGGTTCCCCCCAGCCACTAATGGGTTGCCCCCGACCTCTAGAGGTTCCCCCCAGCCACCAATGGGTTGCCCCCTACCTCTAGAGGTTCCCCCCAGCCACTAATGGGTTGCCACCTACCTCTAGAGGTTCCCCCCAGCCACCAATAGGTTGCCCCCTACCTCTAGAGGTTCCCCCCAGCCACCAATGGGTTGCCACATACCTCTAGAGGTTCCCCCCAGCCACCAATGGGTTGCCACCTACCTCTAGAGGTTCCCCCCAGCCACCAATAGGTTGCCCCCTACCTCTAGAGGTTCCCCCCAGCCACTAATGGGTTGCCACCTACCTCTAGAGGTTCCCCCCAGCCACCAATGGGTTGCCACCTACCTCTAGAGGTTCCCCCCAGTCACTAATGGGTTGCCACCTACCTCTAGAGGTTCCCCCCAGCCACCAATAGGTTGCCCCCTACCTCTAGAGGTTCCCCCCAGCCACTAATGGGTTGCCCCCTACCTCTAGAGGTTCCCCCCAGCCACTAATGGGTTGCCACCTACCTCTAGAGGTTCCCCCCAGCCACCAATGGGTTGCCACCTACCTCTAGAGGTTCCCCCCAGTCACTAATGGGTTGCCACCTACCTCTAGAGGTTCCCCCCAGCCACCAATAGGTTGCCCCCTACCTCTAGAGGTTCCCCCCAGCCACCAATGGGTTGCCACCTACCTCTAGAGGTTCCCCCCAGCCACCAATAGGTTGCCCCCTACCTCTAGAGGTTCCCCCCAGCCACTAATGGGTTGCCCCCTACCTCTAGGGGTTCCCCCCAGCCACTAATGGGTTGCCACCTACCTCTAGAGGTTCCCCCCAGCCACCAATGGGTTGCCACCTACCTCTAGAGGTTCCCCCCAGCCACCAATAGGTTGCCCCCTACCTCTAGAGGTTCCCCCCAGCCACTAATGGGTTGCCCCCTACCTCTAGAGGTTCCCCCCAGCCACCCCCGCCCCCCCCCCCCCCCCATGACTTCATCCCGTCCCCACCCAAAGCTCAAGCTTCCTGGACACGCTCGTTTGAGCAATCTGGAATCTGTAGAAGGCTCGCCGTGTAGGCGGCCTTGGCTATTTTGCCGGCTTGCTGGTCTGCGGCCCAGGATGCGCCTGCAGCGCCGTGTTGTCCCACGTTCTTGAGGCACGAAGCTTGAGGATTCTCTGGCAGATATGTTCACGATGTCATTCACGTCTCAACGGGTTCTTCGGGTGTCCCATTCAAAAAAACACCCGAAAAAACACCCGAAAAAAGGTCCTGGGCACGACCTTAAACTACCTAAGACCTAGGGAAGTCGTAAAACTCAACCCCACACCCCGAGGGCTCCCCCAGGCTGGTCCGCCTGGGCAACGGGGTCCCAGTGCATAGCACGGAGCACTGGGACAAAAGAGGGTCCGCCTTTTTCCGTCAACTCTGACATGGGGAGGGACAGCTGGAGCCACTGGCGGGGTGCTGTGTTGACTTCAGGGGGCTCCCAATGTGCTTCGGCACACCGGGTTCTTGGCCTGCGGCGGCATGGTAGTCGGTCAGAGAGGCCAGCGCTTGGTCGGGGACTACTCAGAGAGGGCGTGTGCGGACTTCAGGGGGCTCCCAACGTGCATCTGCACACCGGGTTCTTGGCCTGCGGACGTAGATTGCCTAAAGGTTTAGAAACCGGCCGAGCCCGTGGGGGTGACGAACGTACTGCCGGCCCGGGATTGTCAAGGTTCTTTCCCCAGATGGCTCACCAGTACCACCAAACCACACGGAGAGCAAAACCGCCGGGGAGGGGGTGGGGGAAGGTGGGAAGGGCGGCATGCCGAACTACAGCAAGGATGGCCAACAATGCGATCACTGCAAACAAGGCATGGGACACAAGAGGGAAAAAAAAAAAGGGTCCTGGGTAAGACGTTAAACTGCCTGGGGGGGCCGTCCCCGGACCATGACGGGTGCCTGCACCAGGAGTCTAGCACGGCCGTGGTCCAGGGCATGACCGAAAACTGCTTGGGTACCGAGGCTCCCCAGACCAGGAAGGGTGGAGACACCTGGAGTCTAAATAGTCACACCACGTCAGGCCAGACCTTCGCATTGCACTCCGCGAAGACTGCCACACAGCCGCGGGGCAGGTGTGCAGCCTGTGGAAAACCTCGTACAGAAAAGGGTCGGCGACCGCCCGCCCCCAGTCTGAGAGGCATCAGCCGAATCTCGGTGGAGGCGGGCACAAAACAAAAGGGAGAGTCGTCACTGTGCATATCAGCACGGTCCCGCCCTCTGTGCCAGACCAACACACCACCAAAGGAAAAGAGGAAGAGGCGACGTAAGGCAATGCCTCCGTGCGGCCAGGAGAACACGAAATAGCGACCCCCTCAACGGGGAATGCTACGAGCACGGCCAAAAATCGTTCAAATCGTTCAAAATATGACGACTTTGCTAAACTGGACCCAACTCCCCATACTCTTTTTTTTGCCATTTTTCAGCATTTTCCCCCGATTTTTCGGTTTTTTTTTTGAAAAAATTTATTTTTTGTCCAGAATCGACACCCCCCGGTATATACTCTTGTATTTGCATACTAGAAATGTGGCCTCCGGGTGGGCCCTCATGGGGCAGCGGCGCCGAAGAGACAATACGAGCGTCCTCTTGGCCTTTCCCACCCCGAGGCGACTCTCACCCGACCGTGACGACTCCAGACAGGAGGCCCACTGGCCTGGGGGAGGTCATTGGAAGTACAAAATATGATGAAAACCCCACAAAAGTTCTTCAAAAGTCTAGTATGCAAATACAAGAGTACTCTTGTATTTGCTCGGTGAACTTTTTAAAATCGCGATTTCTGGAGTACTCTTGTATTAGCATATACCCTTGTATTTGCATATACTCTTGTATTTGCCCCCCCCCCAGTAACGAAGCCCTGATCATCACTGATGTGGAGGCGTTCAGGCAATGGCCAAAACAATGGTCTCGCCAAGCACCCAGAATCACCAGAGACGGCATGGACATGTCCACCGGCATTTGATTTGGTCTCTATGTTCAGGAAGCTGTTCGCCCCTCCTCCCACGAGCAGGCAGTTGCTGTCAGACAGGAGGCCAGCAAACTCAACAACACACCATTTCAAAACAACTCGTCTATGAAATACAACTGGGGTTGTGCAGGATCACTCATGGAGAAAACGAAAGGTAAACGAGAAAAGGGGGATCTTTTTCGCTGATCACACAAAACACACGCAGGAAGAACTTGACTGCGGGTGAGACGGCAACCACCTAGCACTTCCCTCTATCGCTGCATTTCCACCTGGCAAGGCACCTTGCTGGAAGACAATATATAAACCCCGCGCTGAAAGCGCGTTCGTTCCTTTCACCCAGCCCTGGACACCGAGTGTGCAGGGGTAGGTGAGGGGGTTTCTGAGAGTACTTTGCTGTTGAGAGTGTCTCGGTGGACAAACACCCACCCACCCCACCCCCACCCAGGCTGGGAACACCAGACAGGCCAGACCAGACGACACTAATGGCAAGCGGGATGGGTGGCCAGGAGAAGGGATGGAGGCCCAACGGGCTGAACTTGCCACACACACACACACACACAGTTCGTGGCCAAACCTTTTTTATGGATTCTTCTTTTGTTGGGTGTAAGTTACAACCGAGCGAACTCTGGCGCTGCCTCCACTGCCACTTGCCAGACACACACACGTGAAATCTTGGAGGAGGAGAGCACACCGAGAAGAAGACCTGCCTTTGATGTGATAGATACTGGAGTGACACACACGCCCTCACCCTCCTCCCGCAGCACTCACCGGCGCACTCACAAGGCGCAACAATGGGGATGTGGGGCTGGTATGAGTCTCGAGAAAGGCGTGAATGTGTTTCCCAACCTGAGCAGGAAGAAGAACGGGGCGGAGGGGGCTGTGTCGTGTGTGTGCCTTGTGGCAGCAGTGGGTGGGTCACATCAAGAGCAGCGGGTGGGCTTGCGTGCTGCACCGCTGCAAAAAAACATTGACGTGTAGGCATATGCCTGCAGAAGACGATACAGGTGGAGTCCATTGGACAAAAAGAAAAGGCGTTGCGTTGCGTGTGCGCCACACCCGGGGGAAGACAGGTAAACTGGGGAGAGGGGAGAGGAGGGAGAGGAGGGAGAAGGGGGGGAGGGAGGGCGGGGGGGGGGGGGGGGTAGGGGGGGTCATAAGCCCCCCTAAAAACGTACGAAAACCAAAATTTTCAACATACCATCAGAACCGCCCTAATACCTGATCTGACCCGAAAATCCGACCCATACCCCCCCGGAAACTGTCTGGGGCCCACTTGTGACACCTGATACGCACTTTTGTGATGATTTTTTGGGGTCCTAAAAAATGTACCTCAGTTTCGTACCTTGCCTTTGTACCTGAACCACTCCCGACCGCATTATTTCGTTCTTTGCCTTTTCTGCGGTGGTTCTGGCTCAGGTGGCACGCATGTTGCCTTCCCCAGTGCCTCGGCAAGGTCTTTCTTGACCTGATTAGTGGGAATGTTGTGTTGTTGCGTCAGCAGAATGAGTTCAGCCACCTTCTGGGTGTAGTACTTCGATCGCATATGGGTCATTGTGAGTACTTCGTACGCCTGGGAGGCTGCATCGGCATTAGTAGGCAGCGTTGTAGATGCTTTTGCTTCGTCGATCTTAGCCTGTGAAGGCACGATTGGGATATTGTACGCCCTGAGAGCCGAAGTGGTTATGATTGTGCTGTGTAATTTGCGCCCCGCAGGATATGCACACCACGCAGTCTCGACAACACGTATGAGAGTGTACCATGTGGGGACTCAACAAGGTCATTGGATCGGCATCTGCCTGCCGACTCAGCCCCCACACAGTGCGACCGCAAGGTCGCCAGGGATGTCTCAACGCCAGGGGAATACCCTCCCCTGGCGTTGTACAACCCTACTCTCAACCCTCGGGTCCTCTCCTGGAGGCGGTGGTGGCGGGCCCGCAACGCTTCGTACTTCCGGTACAGACTGAGGTAGTCTGCCCGGCTGACCCGCTCATTGCTTCCTAGATCATCTGCTGCTCTGGAGCTGCCATCACTCTCACTGCCCACATCAGTTGGTGTGGGGGTAGGAGCAGGAGGAGTGGGAGGAGTAGGAGTGCAGGTGACATCTTTCTTGGCTAGCAAGGAACGCCGCTTTTCCCGCACGTGCGTGCAGTTGATGCACCACTGCATATATCTGTCGTCACCACGTCCCACTCGCTCTCCTATGTACCCAGCCCGACGGAGCGCCCGAAATAATGTCGCCTCACCGATGTCGTGTGCCGTTTTCTTTTTACGCAGGTCTGCCACAACGCTCTCTGCCGAGACCCCGCACATCTCCCGTTTGGCGAGCGTCTTTCGAGCAAGGTACTCCTCTGCAGCAGCATCTGACACCTCTGCGAGGCCCTGGGCACGCGGCATGTGTTGCTCGGCGTGCTGAGTGAGCGTAGTGACACCCTTCCCTTGCAAAGAACGAAATAATGCGGTCGGGAGTGGTTCAGGTACAAAGGCAAGGTACGAAACTGAGGTACATTTTTTAGGACCCCAAAAAATCATCACAAAAGTGCGTATCAGGTGTCACAAGTGGGCCCCAGACAGTTTCCGGGGGGGTATGGGTCGGATTTTCGGGTCAGATCAGGTATTAGGGCGGCTCTGATGGTATGTCGAAAATTTTGGTTTTGTACGGGCTTATGACCCCCCCTAGGGCAGTGGTGGCAGCGTACGGCCGTACGGTACGCGTACGCGTACGCGTACGCCGTACGCACTTTCTGAAAATCGCGCTGCGTACGCGTACGCAGATTTTGCGTACGGCTGGTATTCCAGGTCTCTCAGCACACAGTAGGCCACCCAGCGGGTGGCTGGGCCCTGGCCTTTGATCTTGCCTTTCACAGATGGTTCCTTGCCGCGCACGTGGCGAATAACTCGCAACACCTGCAAGTACACCCGCAATCATACTGCAAAAGGTACCACTTCCGACTGGAAGGCTCGAAGGCTGCCCCTGGTACACCTGAGTTCGACTGTTGGATTTGGTGTGCGGCCATGGCCGTCTCCTGTGCTCCATAGACTGCCGTACGCAGCGCCGTACGCGTACGCGTACGCCGTACGCACTTTTTGAAAATCACGCTGCGTACGCGTACGCAGCCACCACTGCCCTAGGGGGGGGGGGGGGGCCTGATTTGAACCCTGTGCAGTTCGGGCGGTTCATCAAGCAGTATAAACGAAACCCGTTCACTGCACCGAACAGCCCCAAAACGCTCCAAACTACACTAAGTCAGGCGCCCCCTCTCCCGCTTCTTGCCAGATACAGAATAGACATAAATGCGCAGACGCAACCTGCATGGGGAAGGGAGGAGAGGGGAGGGGAGGGGAGGGAGCACACATCACTGCCGCACCGCGTAAGCAGCAGGAGAGAATCGGCGGGTTTGTCAGGCCAACCACCGCCATTCTCTTGGGTACTCTCTCACAGAAAAAAATGCACCCTCCCCCCAAAGAAGGACGCCGATTCCCGAAGGGATTGGCGCGAGGGGCTGGCTTGCCTCCCCCCCGAAGCCCCACCCGCACCCCAACAAAGGTTTCTTCTGCCATAAGGTTTGGATCCTCATGGCGTTCTCGTACCACACGTTTGATGTTTCGTTCATAAGACACGCAAAATAGCTTCAGGGAGGCACTGGAGACCCATCTATGAGCACCACGCAAACCCGAGAGGTGCGGCTGCCTCGAACTCTTGGAGCAGCACCCTGCCATTTGCCTAATACTGGTAAGGTGCGTAGCCGTGTCCGGTTGCTGGCCTGTGGGTTGTGGAACATGAGAGTGTGTGTCGTGAGGGGGGAACTGTGGACTCGCTGTGCGCGTTTCTTGGTCTTTTCTCAAAAGGTCCGACAGACTCAAAGTGAAGACCTCCAAGTGAAGCATACCCTCGTGCCATTCTGTACAGGGGGGACCGGCTTCTCGAGGTGGGTGATGTCGAACGCACAGCCTGCGGCGCGTGCCACTGCGTCGTGTTGGTGGTGCGGTTGTAGTAATACGGCACGCCCTGTGCCGTGTAGAACACCTGCCAGTTCGGGGGGAGGTTCGGCTGTGCGGCGGCATGCGAGGGACCTGCATCCTGCAGCTCGCTGAGGCGCTGCTTCAGCACCGCGTGGCGAGAGGGGATCGGGGGCGACGCGGCCATCCCGTGGTACGCCTCCCCCCGCCACCTGTTCATCTCGTGGTAGTCGTAGCGCCGCGCCGCATCCCACCGGCGGTCCCACTCCTCGTTGTCGTGCGACCCGTGCATGATGCACACCTCCTCCCAGCGCCGCTCCAGATCCTTGTCCCGCCTCATCGCACGCTCCACCTCCTCCTGGATACGAGGGTCACGCGGAGCCGGCGCTGCCGCCTGGGCAGGCGGGGCAGGCGGTGCACCATACGCAGGGTACGGGGCTTGGTACGCGTACCCCCCCTCCTGGTAGTGGCCGTACTGCGGCGGCTGCGCGGCAGGCAGGGTGGGCGCCGCATGGTGGTACCCTGGGTCGTAGGCCTGGTCGTACTGCGGCTGGGGCTGGGGCTGTGGCTGCGGCTGTGCGGGCGCCTGGTGCACGGGCTGGCCGTGCGGTGCAGGCCCCGGGCTGCTGCGCCCCTTGACACGCTCGATCTCAGCGAAGATCCTCTTCCGCGCACCCAGGGCCACGCCCACCTCCATGAGGTCCTTCTCCGTCACATCCAGCAGGGTGTCGTAGTCGAACTCGGCATCGGCAAACGCACCCTCATACTTCTCGAGCCCAATGCGGTGCAGGAAGTCTGCCACAGGTGCGAACGCCCTGTCGGAGGGCCCGGCAGCGCTGCGCGCAGGGCCAGGGCCAGGCGCAGCGCGCCGTGTGGGGGAGGCGCGGCGTTCGATGCTCTCGATCAGCCCCGCCACCTCCAGCATGCCGTGCGCCGCAGGCTCGGACCTGTGGTCCATCGCCCACCTGCTGATGGGGCTGCGGCTGCGGCCCCTCCCCAGATCCCGCAGCATCTCACGCTCGCCCGGCGCCTTCGTCGACAGCTCCGTCATCAGGGCCCCCAGCTTCTCGCCCTCCTCGCTCTCTGTGCGCTCCCCCGGGCCCACCACGGTGGCCAGCTCCTCGATGAACGCCTGCACGGCACTGCCGCTGCCACCCCTGCGCGGAGCCCTGCCACGCTCCGACGTGCGCGCGTCCCTCCCATCATCACCCTCCACAGGCACGGGCGGTGGCCTCACTTGCGGCGACTTCGGCAGAGCTGCCTGCGGCGTGAGGGGAACCTTCGGCGCAGCTGGCAGCGGCGCCGCCTTCGCGGCAGGGGAGGGCGGGCGCGTCGCCTCGGCAGCCTGTGGCACCGCCGGCGCCACCACAGGCGTGGGGGGCGACGGAGCAGCCGGTGCGGCTGCCGGTGGGGCGGGGGGCGGTGCCTTGGCCTGCGGCTCTGGCGGGGGAGGCACGGCAGCAGGAGCAGCAGGGGCGGGGGGTGCAGGAGCCTCCTTGGGTGCAGGTGCAGGCGGCGGCGGGGCAGCTTTTGGAGCAGGTGGCTCTGGCGGCGGGGCGGCAGGCGCAGGAGGGGCAGGGGCAGGAGGGGCGGCCGTTGGTGGCGGCGGCGGAGCAGGCGCCTCTGGGGCGGGTGCGGGTGGCGGCGGAGAGGCAGCGGAGGACGCTGACGGGGAAGCGGGCGATGCCTTCGCTGCTGCATCGGGGTCGTTGGGGGGGGAGCCCTTCTTCTTCACGTACACAAAACCCTTGTCGGTGACGCCCTGCTTGTCAAAGTTGGACTTCGGGTCGAGCTTCGCCTTCAGGACAATCCGCGTCGGGTCCTTCTCCTTCTCAGCCTTCTTCACATCGGCCACTGACCAAATATCAGGGGTTTTGATCTTCGACTTCTCTGCTATAGAACGGACATAGCCTTGGACAGGCTTCTTCAGATCTACAGAGACGAGAAGCTTTTCCTTGGCATTTGCCGTGTCAGTCAAGATCCTGACGATCGGCATGACTGACAGACCACCTGCGGGGTGTGGTGGTGTGGTGGTTAGTCGTGTGGCATAGAACACAGGCAATGCATGAAGTGGCGAGAGGGGTGGGTGGGTGGGCGGGTGGGTGATGCTGCTTGAGGCGTACAGTACACTACATCCGAGGTGGAATCGACAGGAGCAGGGAGGCTTGAACTAAGGCAGTTCAAAGCCGCATTTCGAATCCTGCGCAAGGCAGAAAGCGGAGTCTAAAGGCAAGACAAAGAGGAGAAAAGAAAAAAGGTGTCAGGCAACGATGGACAGCGACACCCCTGCCGGTGACAGTACAATGAATCGCCAGTCGTCAGAGGCCTGGAACGTGATCTCTGAATCCGGGACGCGGAGCCAGTCAGCGCTCTTCTCGGTGCAGCCCTTCAGCTCCTTCGAATTGTAGATGCGCAGCGTGCTGACCCCGGAGGCCTGTGTCACCTCCATCACCACCATGTAGTCGATGCACCCGATCAGCGATGTGGGGTACAGCACGGTGCCTTCGTGGGTGCCACGCCACCCCAACGCGCAGGGGTTGCGCTTGTTGAGGAGCGTCTTCGGAAGATCCGTCCCCTTGAACAGGCCGTACTGTATCTCCAGGCCCGCCTTGATGCCCGCAGTCTTGATCTTGATGACAGACCGCTTCTCCCCCAAGAGTGTGTCGGAGACATACACAGGAGTCAGGAGGCGCTCCCCCACCTTCGGCACCGCCTTCCGGTCGCCCTGCGACACGAAGAGGCGTGCGGTGTCGTGCTCCCACCGCCACTCCCGACTCAAGGGGTACTGCTGCTCGTGGGGTGCTGCGGTCTGCAGGTTGGGGACGACATGCGGCGGGGTCACGTGGAAGACCCGCTCTTCTTCGTCGGCATCGCCACGGGGTGTGTGATAGAGCTCCACAGGCTCGCAGCTGAGCGAGCTCTCGTCCAACGCCTCGTAGAGGGGGGGCACCTCCCCAGGCGTCTGCTCGAGCCCGCTGTGCGGGCTGCTGTGCACAGATGTGCCTGCTGCTGGCACGATCTGCTGCTTGAGGTACGGCGCAAGCCCGTAGAAGTCGAGCTCGTTCAGCAGCATCGAGTATTGGTTGGCGTCTGTCTCTGGCAACCACGCGCCAGTCCGGAGCCAGTCGAGGATGGTGAGGAAGGGCTTCGCTGGCCTGTCGATGACGATGCGCCCCTTGCTGTCGTGTGTGACGGGGTATCTACCGCTGAACAGAGCAGAGAAGAATGTGTTCTCGTACTTCGTCAGGGTGGAGAGGAACGTCGTGACCTCCGTCCCCCCCACATTCAGCTCCAAGACCTCTGCTGGCTTGCTTGCGTTCGGCCCCAGGTAGTCCTGCATGCGGTCCTTCTCCTGCTGCAGTGCTGCCTCGCCCTCCGACACGCGCTGCTCCCTCTCACGCAGCCCTGCGTCACGTGCCTCGACAGACGCCAGCAATGCTGTGGCCTCGGCCTCCTTCTGCTCGAGAGCCTCGCGCTGCTCCTGCATCAGGCGGTGTGTATCGCGGACTTTTGCCAGTGCCGCTTCCAGCCCTGTGAGGCTGGACTCGACATCCACAGCATCGTGTCCCATCGTGGACCTGCAGGGTGAGAGGTGGCAGAAGCAGCAGACTGGCTGCAGGTCAAGACAAAAAGGAGCCGGCGGTACGTAATGTGTTTGTTTGTGCAACCGGGGTGTTAATCTGGAAACCACCATCCGCCGCCTCCGGGCCGACCACCACCGCCTGGTGTACGACCCCCACGTCCCGGCAGCGCACAACCACCGTGCAAACCCTGCCTGAAGCTTGCACCGGACAGCCCCCCGCCTGGGGTCTCGCTGAAGCACCTCGTCTTCGGCTGTCCCGCGACAGCGTCAGCCCGACACCACCTGCTGCTGCACAACTGCAAGGCGGCCCTACGCTACCTGGCTGAGGCAGGGGTGACGGAGCACAGCGAGAAGGACTACCTGATCGCGTGAAACCAGCAAAAATCAACAGTGGTCAAGGGCTTTGGCCCGACACCCCAGCACCCCCCCCCCCTCCCCCAGACCCATATGGCGTGTGCACGTCACTTTCCACGGGCCGCCAGGCGCGTCAGCGTCGGCGACCGCCCGCCCCCAGTCTGAGAGGCAGCAGCCACGACTCGGCAGGAGGCGGACACAACAAAAAAAGGGAGAGTCGTCACTGTGCATATCAGCACGGTCCCGCCCTCTGAGTCAGACTAACCCGCCCATAACGGAAAAGAGGAAGAGGCGACGTAAGGCAATGCCTCCGTGCGGCAAGGAGAACACGAAACAGCGTCCCCCCTCACCGGGGGACGCGGCGAGCACGGCCAAAAATCGTTCAAAATCGTTCAAAATAGCTGTCAGTTCTGTGACAGAATGGTGTCACGGTGGGGGGGTGCGGGGTGCGGGTGGAGACGGGCGGGTGCGGGTGGCGGTGGGTGATTCCGTGCCTCTGCGTCTGTATCGTAGCTTATCACAGAGGTTGTGGCACAGAGATTGCAGTGGTATGCAGAGCTTCTTGTTCTGATAACGATGGTTGTCACAGGGGGTCTGGAGGTCGGAGCCCCCCAGCCCCCGCCCAGCGAAACCTGTCCCATTGTCACCCCTTCCCTCAAATGAAGGGACATTCATGTTGTATTTTCACTTCTGCGAACCCTATCTCACTCGAACGTCATGAAGCAGGGAACCTCACAAAACAATGCCGGGACGTGGAAGGCCACGCTCTCGTATCGCAGCAGCCAATACCGCACGGACCGATGTCACCCAGACGCAAATGACATATTTTCTGCAGCCCTCGCAGTCTCCGACCATGGACCTCCCCTCCCAGCCCGCACATCCAGCCGCAGCACCTGAACATACTACAACACAATTGACTACAGCGCCACCAGCAACGGAACCTGGACCTGACCACGTGACTGCGTCGACTTCTCCACCTACATCACCCGTGCCTTCAGCTCTGCCACCACCACCTGACGCGCAATCAGCTGTTCAGGACACACCTGCATCTCCAGCTGACCGTGGTCAGCCCCCGCCGAAGCGCCAGCGGATTCTGCCTTCTGAACCGACACCAGATGCCCCCAGCCAGGCCGACGCCATTGACCTGACAATGGATCCGAACCCGACCGCCCCAGCAGCCAAACCCGCTCCTAAGCCCTCGACCGCCCCAGCAGCGAAGCCCTCTCCTAAGCCCTCGACCGCCCCAGCAGCCAAGCCCTCTCCTAAACCCACCGCAGCCAACCGGGGCTACCAGAAATCCTGGGCGGAAAAATACAAGTGGATGGTGAAGGGAGATGGTCCGAATGAGGGGATGACGTGCAAAGTATGCACGAGTCACGGCGTTCTTCCGCCACAGGTGAGGGGGGCGTGGGTCACGAAGCCGTTCGCGACATACAAAAACGGCTCCCGCGCGCTGGCAGATCACGAGAATACCCTCCATCACGTGGAAGCGATGGTGAAACACCAGGAGGCACTTCGGGGGAGGTTGCAGAACAGGATTGACGCGGACTTGGTACAGGCAAGCAATGCCCAAAAGAAGAAAAACCTCGAAGCATTGATCCTGATCGTGGCATGCGCACACTATGTACTCCGGAGGGGTCGCCCCGCTGTGGATATCGCCTCGCAGGTACGCTTCCAGGCGGAGGAGATGGGAAACGAAGTGCTGCGGGAATGGTGCGGTAAGTCGACGGGGGTGACATACCTCAGTGCTCAATCAACCGGAGAATGGGCAGACTGCCTTGCGGCAGTGGGCCTCGAAGAGACCACGCACCGCCTCAAGGCCGCCCCATGCTGGTCTCTCTCTGTCGATGAGGCAGAGGACATTTCCAAGTACAGTGAATTTGGAATTGTCACAAAGTACGCACACGAGGGCAAGGTTAGAGAGGAGGTGGTGGCTGTGGTCAAGGTTGTGAGTAAAACGGGGGAGCACCTGATGAACGTCGTCTTGGAGGTCGTGAGGAGGCTGCGACTTCCAGTTCGCAAGCTCCGTGGGCTGGGGATGGATGGGACCTTTATGAACCGGGACTTCTCAGAAATCGGGAATTTAATTATTTTTACAGGGGGGGGGGGGGGGCGAATAGTATTACCTAGTTGAATAGTATTACTGGTCTGGCTGACGCCCAAAAAAAAGTCAAATTTGGGTACTTCTTGGGTACTTTTTGGGTCACCGAAAAGGGGGGGGGGGGGGGGGGGTGTCAAAACTTATTTTCTTGGGTGGAAAAATTCGACCTCCCAGAATCGTGATGTTCTTCCCCCATTGTACTTTTTGGACTCCGCGCGGATCGTAGTGGGGTCATTTTTGTGGTCTAGGTGACAAACTTCACCCGTGAAATGCGGGTCTGGTTCAGGCAGTTGTGCCTGTGAATGCTGGGAGGAGAGGAGTGGGAGATCAGTTCAGGGACACTTTGCTGGTTGAGGGTTACAACAAAAAGGGACCTGCAGGCAGGAAGTGAGGGGAGGGGGTGGGGGGTTTTGGGGCTGTGGCACCCGCACTCTCTACGGCTCTACTGACTTACTCCAGCCTCTGGACCGTCTACGCTCTACTCTCCTTCTTCAACCGCTGGAATCTCGATGTGTTCCGTGTCGTGGTCCTGAAGCTTCGCGAGTAACCCTTCCTGACTCCACTCTGGGCGGACTACGAGTTCCCTCGCCTCCGCATATTCCCTCAGTTCCGACAGAGTAAAACACCGGTCCATACTCTCAATGAGTTCAAGAATAGCGGGTTTGTTTTTACTCTGGCAGTCGAGGATCCCGCGTGCCAGGGCTTGCTGCACCAACACCCCCTTTAACCACGACACATCACAGTGGAATACAATGCAAATACTGTCAATCAAGGCAGTCCGATTGCGCTTGCGTTCAGATGCGTTATTGTCTGCGATCCTCGCGACTTCGAGTTCCGCAAGTCGCAGCTTGCCAATACGGAGCTTCCTCTCCTGCACCGCCTCCAGCTTTCCCCCCAGAGAAGAGATCTGGGCCTCTGTGACACCTGGAGAGGTGCCATCAACCCAATGCTGCATGCAACAGAGCTTGGCGCGGAGGACACCATCCCGGATAGCGACCCCCCATTCATCATCAACACCCTCCGCATCCTGCCGCAGACCCCTTCCAGGACCGCAGGTCCCAGTGCGCCTGTTCTCTCTGCAGCCATCCCTTCCGTGGACTGGGAGTATCTCTTGTACTCGGAGTAGCAACCGGAAGCAAAACGGTGGATGGATGTGCGGAGAAACTTCTCAGCGTCGGCCTTGTCCACCTGGGGCAGAGGGTCGAACCCTTCGAGATGCCCTGGGCACCGACCAGCAACAGAGGCAACTGCTCGTTTGGGGGTCTTCGCGACGGGGTGATCGTCAGTGCATTTTGATGCATTTCCTGTCGAATTCGCTGAAAACTGACGAAGATTGACGAAGGATAACCGTAGGTGGACCCGCGTGTCGGCACAGGCCTCTGAGTGAGAGTTTCCTGGCAGCAGCAACCCACCCCTCGGCCCCCCCGATGGGCGATCCCGATCCAATATTGTTCATATAGGCGGGAGGCATCGCTGAGGAAGGGTGGAGCCGTTCACACATACCGTATACGTAAATATTTTGGAACGTAAATATTATGGAACGTAAATATTATGGAACGTAAATATTTTGGAACGCTGGTGGGTTGGCGTTCCAGATTTTTTTCGTTCCAAAAGCGCCCTATCACTTCACAGCTACAACCGCTCTGATGAATTTCCTTTTGTTTGTTGCGTTGACGCTTCTACACACAAAACCCTGAACTGATCACACCCTGAGCCTGATGAAGGGTGGGGTTAGTGTATAGAGCACGTTTGGTTGCAGCTGTGGTGGGGCGCTTTCCGCTCACACGAGTGTGCTTAATAATATTTACAGGGCTTTCTGCGACTCGGGGACTTGGACCAGGTGATCGGACGGCATACAGAGTCCCTGACAGGACCTACTCGTGCACTTTTCGCGCGATTCCTGAGGCAAGCCATCCTCACCACCGAGTCCCCAACTGGCCCTGTAAATATTTTGGAACGTAAATATTATGGAACGGACCGGGCAAAAATGGGCCCGTTCCATAATATTTACGTTCCATAATATTTACGTATACGGTATCTTCTTTCTGGGAAGAGAATGGGGATGCCAACCAAGGGGGGTGGTATGGCGAGGGCACGCTGCAGCACACAACCGAGCCCGGGGGGGAGGGGGGGAGGGTGGGGAGAGGACGGTAAGCCTTATGGATCGTGTGGTGGGGCTCCGCATGTGCAGAGTTCACCAGAGCTTTTGTCTGTGCTGGGAATTTTTGACCTCTGAGGTTGCACGGTTCATTATGGCAGGTGAGCGCTACTGTCTGATGATGATGGTTTGCTATTATATACTTTTTGCAATTCTAGGCATGTGGGAGGTGGGACACATGAAGCAACAGGCTGTGTGGGCATCTCCAACACGCCGTCGGTCGTGACGAACGGGATGGAGGTGATGATAAGAAGACAGGCGCTGCTGCGTGGCCCAACGCCTTGCAATACGGATCACAAAGTTGGTGTCGTTGAGGGTCGGAAGCCCAGCACACTGTGCAGCCTCACGGCGAGGGCAGGCGGCTCAAACGACGGAAAGTGAAATCAGGAAACAGGAACGAGATGACATGAGAGACAAACAGGAGCCCTCGAGCGGACAGCGGGCCGCATTATAGATTTGATGTGGTGCCTCGGGTGCGGCCCGCTGTGAGAGTGGCCCAACTCAACCAAGAAAAGGGGTCAGACAACAATGAGGGATACGTACACAGTCGCGAGGAGCCGCAAGAAGCCTCACACTTCTTCGACAGTGTTGGGAGAGCGGACTGGCAGCATGCATCAGTTCACGAAAGACGGCGCGAAACAAAAGAAATCGCGATCATCACACTTCTGTTTGAACGGGCTCGGTCTTCTGTTCAGGGCAGAGGTCTGACTGGCCCCGCCTGCGGATGAGGAAGACAGCCGCGCCTGCAACAGCGGCAAACACGGCGACAACAAGGACCACGATGAGGGCGATGGCCCAGCCTTCCAGGTCGTCGTCGCTATCGGAGGTGCGAACGCAGTTCTGTTCGGCCAGCTGGTAGCCGGCAGTGCAGGCAAGTGCGGCGCAGGTGCCGTTGTCGGTGCGTTCCACCAGCGAGGCACCCACCACACTGCAGGGCTGCACAACGGACACCTGCGCAGTGCCGTTCCCGAGGGCGGCGTGCATTGCGGTGTAGCGCGGGTCCTGAGAGGTGCGCAGCTCCAGTTCAGCCGCCACGTCAAGCAAGGCGACATCCTCGAATGCCACACCATCTACAACGGCGACGGCACGGATGGAGCCGCACTCGATGCGCAGCGCCACCTGTGCACGGCCTGTGGCGGCAGCGACAACCTCGCGCACCAGGTCTGTGAACCCGGCGTCAAAGTTGGCGCAGTCGGCCTCCCACACAATCTCGATCTGCACGGAGGCGGTTGCGTTGGAGCCCTCTGCCACACACACGAGGGCGGGGCCCACAGCCGAGAAGCCGCTGCCGCACACACAGCCCTGGGCCTGCGTGTCGCATGTGGCCGCAGTGTCCCCGTGCACCTGGCACGTGTCGCTCGACGTGCACCACACAACAGCCTTCCCAGCCGGGGACACGGTCGGCACAGGTGTAGGTTCCGCCGTCGTCACAGGAGGTGAGGTGGTGGTTGCAGGCGTCGCTGTGGGTGCAGCAGTGGGTGTCAACGTCGTCCCAGGTGCGACAGTCGGTGAGGCGGTCGTGGCCGGAGTCGCAGTGGGCGCCACAGTGGTACCAGGTGTGGCAGTGGGGGCAGCAGTGGGTGCAGCAGTGGGTGTCAACGTCGTGCCAGGTGCAGCTGTCGGTGCGGCCGTCGCAGGGGGTGTGCCAGTGGGCGCAACAGTTGTCACAGGGGTCGCAGTCGGTGACACAGTGGCACCAGGTGTGGCAGTGGGTGCAACAGTAGTGGAGGGGGCCACAGTGGGGGCAGTGGTCTCAGGTGCAATAGTGGGTGCTCCAGTCGTCACAGGCGTCGCCGTCGGTGCAACAGTCACCACAGGCGCGTCAGTAGGCACAGCAGTGTCTGGCGCAGAAGTAGGTGCAGCAGTGGGAACTGGTGTTGCTGGAGAAGAGGTCGGGGCAACAGTGACGACAGGCACAGCAGTCGGTGCAAGTGTCGGCACTGGTGTCGGAGGGGACACTGTCCGGTAGAAATAGTCACTTACGTCGAGCACCTGCAACGTGTGCGCACTGCTGTTGGCCTTCGTCACGTACGCGTACCCGCCTGCCACCGCCAGGTGTGCGTCACCCGTCGGCCCTGTGCTGTACGAGTGCACCACGGACGCAGTCTCGGGCGTGCTGATGTCCACCACGTGCAGGCGCCCCAGCCTGTCTGACACGTACGCGTGGTGCCCGGACACAGCCACTGCCGTCAGCACCGAGAAGCGAGGGGCAGGCACAGTGTGCACGAGCTTCATCGACTTCGGCACAGTGATGTTCACAACACGCAGACCCGTCTCAGACACGGCGTACAGCCAGTCACCGTCAACGGTGAAGTGTGCGCTCGGAGTCCACGGTGCCAGTCCCCCCACACGCACAGGCGCTTCCGGGTCAGACACGTTGTAGACAATCAGGGAGTACCTCTGTGACACAAAGACGTGGTCACCCCGCACAGCAACCCATTCTGCGTTGTTCAGCCCACTCACACTCGAGAGCAGGACGGGCTGTGAAATAGTCGTGATGTCGAGCACATCAAGTGTGTACGACGTCAGCAGGTACACGAACTTCTCCGTGATGACCATGTCCTTCACGTACTGGTTACCGTGTGCAGCGCTTGTGTACACAAGTGCTGGCGGTTCCTGCAAGAAGTCGAAGATGGACAGGTTCTTTGCGTACGCTGCTGCCACAAATGCGAAGCGGTTGTCGGGAGTCAGTGCCACTGCATCCACCCTGCGCTGCGGCACGTAGTCGACGGAAGCCAGCAGCTGTGGGGACGCAGGGGTCGACACGTCCACACGCGGGATGATGCCCGTTGACCCACACAGCAGGGCCACAGAACCACGCAGCACCACGGAAGGATTGGCGTACGCGTTGTCGGGGCTCGGGATGTCTGCACTGCCGACACGTGCGTCAGGGAGCGGAACCGCAGGTGCGGGTGTGGGTGCACCTGGCGGCACGAGCGGGGAAGGCGCGGGTGTGCCAGTGGCAGGCGAGTGGTACGCACGCACGTCGATGATCTCCACCCCGTTGTAGGAGCTGACGTATGCGTACCCGTCAGCAACGTCGATCCCCATCACCCATGCAAGAGTCTGCAGCGATGCCACACCCAGCACACGCGACGGGTCTGTCACGTCTGCCACACGCACGTACCCTTGCACGTCCGTGACGAAGGCGGTTGTCCCCTCCACGTACAGTCCACGGAAGTCGCTCGGGTACCCCTGCCACCTTCCCGTGTCTGTGATGTACACAGGCGTCTCTCCCGTCACGTTGAGCGTCTGCAGCAACCGGTTCTGATGCACGCGGAAGAGGTAGTTCCCGGAAGCCTGCATTGCCACCACGGTGTCCGCGAATGCGTACCACAGTCGCGACACCAGCACGGGTGTCGCTGGGACTGAGATGTTGAGAACACGTGTGTCCTCACCCGTGCTGACGTACAGCAGGTCGCCCTGTGGTGTGAACGCGTTCAGTGCCTTCGAGGCACCCACGTAGTGGCGTGTCAGCTGCACAGGGTTTGCCGGATCCTTCAGGTCGATCACAAGGATGTAGTAGTCCCCGCTGGAGATGTACGCGTGTCCGCGGTGCACCACCACCCTCGCCTTCATGTCGCCCAGCAGCTCACCACGCAGCTCCGGCATCTGAGCCACGAAGTCGACACCGCGGAAGTCGATCACCACCAGGCGCCCTGTGCTGACCACACACAGGAAGTCCTTCGCCTCTGTGAAGGCCATTGCACCTGCAGGCACGGTGATGCTCCCGAGCGCCACAGGCACAGCGGGGTCCGACACGCGGAAGAACTCCAACCCGTCCGCACGCAGCACCACCGCAACGTCGTCGCGCACAAGCACGTCGTTCGCGCGGCCCGCAATGCTCCCCACAGTGGCAGTCGTCACCGGCGCAGGTGTGTCCGGTGCCTCTGTCGGTGCTGCCGTCACAGGGACCTGCACAAGCGGCGTCGGTTCCGGTGTCGGGCCTGTGGGAGCAGGCGTGGGTGGTGGCGTCGACCAGTGGGCCGACACGTCGAGCACCTGCAACGTGTGCGCACTGCTGTTGGCCTTCGTCACGTACGCGTACCCGCCTGCCACCGCCAGGTGTGCGTCACCCGTCGGCCCTGTGCTGTACGAGTGCACCACGGACGCAGTCTCGGGCGTGCTGATGCCCACCACGTGCAGGCGCCCCAGCCTGTCTGACACGTACGCGTGGTGCCCGGACACAGCCACTGCCGTCAGCACCGAGAAGCGAGGAGCAGGCACAGTGTGCACGAGCTTCATCGACTTCGGCACAGTGATGTTCACAACACGCAGACCCGTCTCAGACACGGCGTACAGCCAGTCACCGTCAACGGTGAAGTGTGCGCTCGGAGTCCACGGTGCCAGTCCCCCCACACGCACAGGCGCTTCCGGGTCAGACACGTTGTAGACAATCAGGGAGTACCTCTGTGACACAAAGACGTGGTCACCCCGCACAGCAACCCATTCTGCGTTGTTCAGACCAGTCACACTCGAGAGCAGGACAGGCTGTGAAATAGTCGTGATGTCGAGCACATCAAGTGTGTACGACGTCAGCAGGTACACGAACTTCTCCGTGATGACCATGTCCTTCACGTACTGGTTACCGTGTGCAGCGCTTGTGTACACAAGTGCTGGCGGTTCCTGCAAGAAGTCGAAGATGAACAGGTTCTTTGCGTACGCTGCTGCCACAAATGCGAAGCGGTTGTCGGGAGTCAGTGCCACTGCATCCACCCTGCGCTGCGGCACGTAGTCGACGGAAGCCAGCAGCTGTGGGGACGCAGGGGTCGACACGTCCACACGCGGGATGATGCCCGTTGACCCACACAGCAGGGCCACAGAACCACGCAGCACCACGGAAGGATTGGCGTACGCGTTGTCGGGGCTTGGGATGTCTGCACTGCCGACACGTGCGTCAGGGAGCGGAACCGCAGGTGCGGGTGTGGGTGCACCTGGCGGCACGATCGGGGAAGGCGCGGGTGCGCCAGTGGCAGGCGAGTGGTACGCACGCACGTCGATGATCTCCACCCCGTTGTAGGAGCTGACGTATGCGTACCCGTCAGCAACGTCGATCCCCATCACCCATGCAAGAGTCTGCAGCGATGCCACACCCAGCACACGCGACGGGTCTGTCACGTCTGCCACACGCACGTACCCTTGCACGTCAGTGACGAAGGCAGTTGTCCCCTCCACGTACAGTCCACGGAAGTCGCTCGGGTACCCCTGCCACCCTCCCGTGTCTGTGATGTACACAGGCGTCTCTCCCGTCACGTTGAGCGTCTGCAGCAACCGGTTCTGATGCACGCGGAAGAGGTAGTTCCCGGAAGCCTGCATTGCCACCACGGTGTCCGCGAATGCGTACCACAGTCGCGACACCAGCACGGGTGTCGCTGGGACTGAGATGTTGAGAACACGTGTGTCCTCACCCGTGCTGACGTACAGCAGGTCGCCCTGTGGTGTGAACGCGTTCAGTGCCTTCGAGGCACCCACGTAGTGGCGTGTCAGCTGCACAGGGTTTGCCGGATCCTTCAGGTCGATCACAAGGATGTAGTAGTCCCCGCTGGAGATGTACGCGTGTCCGCGGTGCACCACCACCCTCGCCTTCATGTCGCCCAGCAGCTCACCACGCAGCTCCGGCATCTGAGCCACGAAGTCGACACCGCGGAAGTCGATCACCACCAGGCGCCCTGTGCTGACCACACACAGGAAGTCCTTCGCCTCTGTGAAGGCCATTGCACCTGCAGGCACGGTGATGCTCCCGAGCGCCACAGGCACAGCGGGGTCCGACACGCGGAAGAACTCCAACCCGTCCGCACGCAGCACCACCGCAACGTCGTCGCGCACAAGCACGTCGTTCGCGCGGCCCGCAATGCTCCCCACAGTGGCAGTCGTCACCGGCGCAGGTGTGTCCGGTGCCTCTGTCGGTGCTGCCGTCACAGGCACGACTGGAGGGAAGGGCGTGTCGAGTCCATTCGCTGCTGACGCCAGCATCAGCACCACCAAATGGCGCCCCATCGCCATCACGACGTGCAATGTGTGTGTGTTATCTGCAAGGTGTGTGTGTGTGGTTCACGCTGTGCCTCGCGTTGAAGCAGTCCTCGGTGCCCAACAATTCCCCGCGTGTCTGTGACCCTCCCTCCCGCCACGGGAGTGCCACTCCGACAAACCACCGGGGACACGTTAGCACGATCCACCGACATTGGCAACGAAATGATGCAGACTACACGCCCACATTGCTGCCACAGCTCCTTTTTAGGCTTAACACACTTCTCGCCCGAGCGGGTGATTTGCGCGTTCTACCAAAAAAAACCTGTGCAGGGTAGAGGGTAGGGGGGTGAGGAGGGAGCGGCGGGGGGGAGTTCACCTTTGCTAGAAACCGAAGCCATTCGCCTCGCTTCTATCGACGTCTTGAGGTTCGCGCGCCGCAAGGGCAAAGCGGGCGGCATTCTGCGCAAATGATGCATGGGGCAGAGGCAGTGCACCGTCAGACTCAGCGAAGTACCCGTCTTCCATGTCCTGGGTGTGCAGCGCGACGTCGTCAAGCTGCTCGTTTGTGTCGATCGCAGCGTAGTCGACGTGCGCATCGCGCCCACACACAAACATCGACTTCATCAGGTCGATCAGCTCCTCCTCCTTTTCTAGCTGCTCCCTTGCACCCCACGCATACCCGCCACCCTTGGCCGGGAGTGGCGCACCGTCCGACATCTCCATCTGCACGTCCCTCACCTGCTGGCGCTGCACAGGCTTGCACGGCGCAGGCTCCTCCAAGGGCAGCGCCGTCATGAAGCTGCCTGCACCATTGTCATCGCTGTCGCTGTCGTCGCTGTGCATAGCACCAAACAGGCCCCGCCGCTGCTGCTGAGGCGGCGCGGTCTCCGGTGCAGGTGCAGGTGCAGGTGTAGGCCGCTTCAGGCGCAAGGCCTCTACACCCTCGGTGCCGAGCAGCTCCTGCCGCAGGGCGCGGATCTGCTCCGCCTCACTCTCCTCCTCCGTGCTGCTGATGTACAGCCGGTACAGGTCTGTGGAGCGTTCCTTGATCTCGGCGATGCTGAAGAACCCTTCTGCCTCCAGCCGCTTCAGCTCTGCCAGGCGACGGTTGCGCACAGTAGACTTCGGGGTGAGCCGCGCTGAGATGGCAATCAGGCGCCGCTTCGCCGCTGCGCACGGCACGGCGTGCTTCAGCGCCTTCGCCTCCTCGAGAGACAGGCTGTGCTCGTGCTGCTCCACGAACAGCAGCTGGTTCTGCTGCAGAAGTTCTTCCGCAGCAGCACACTGCCCGGGGCACCAGAGCAGCCGCGCGCCCATCGCACACAGCACATCGGCACCTTCCATCCCGTGTGCCGCCATGCCTGTGGGTGCTGTGTGGTGTGGCAGTGCAGTTGCCACCAAAATGGAGGGCTCGGAGCGATGGGCGATGATATGGGGATGGGTGTGGGTGGGCAGGGAGCACAGCAACTGGGGTTCGTTTGCACTCCGCTTGTTGCACGCCACAGATAGCTCGAGGGGCACGGAGGCGTGGTGCCGCCTGTGCAGATTCTGCCAGATTTTCCTCGGAAAACGGCCTGAAATACTAGAAATGGCTCCTGTCTGTTGTTTGTTTCGTCAGGATTGGGCGATGTGTGTCGGGAATCGTTCCAGTTCAAGAGGGGGTGGGTGATCTGATCACACCAAGAGGGTCTTCGCTCAGCGGTCCAGAAAGTGTATTCCCCTGATGTGACCTGATGTCGGGATGTGCCGCTATGGTACACATACGCGACAAAACCACCTGGTCACAACTGGAAATAGTAAGATTTCTCCGAGAAAATCCACCTGAATGGGCCAATCCCTGGGCTCCGGTTGAACACCGCCCAACACCGCCAACCCAGACGAAAGCAGGCGAAAAAAAAAACTCTGGCAATTGCCGAACGGCCAAATCAGGTGGGAAGTCGACCGATTTGCAAAGGCCCCCCAAGGACTTTGCTTTTGGACGTTGGAGTTCAGACCCACACCGGCTGCAACCTCACCCGACTCACACACGCACCGCTCTTCGTCACATGTTCATGAACCGACAAAGATTGGCGGTGTCGTGGAGCAGCTGAACAGCCTGCCACATGCTGTATAGTTCGTTCACTTCTCCCTGCAACCCACGGATGCACGTTGTCAGAAGCAGTGGCCGAAGCAGTCTTAAGCAGCGGGTATAAGGGCCCGTGGGCCCCACGTTGGCAGCCGCCTCAAAAGGAAGCAAAACCTGTTGCCGGCGGCTGCGGCCTTCCGACATTTTCATGAACCGGATGGCCCGAGGAAGTGCCTTCCCTGACACGACGATCCCAACGACCGCCTCACCGCGTCCTGACGTATTCAGCATTGCAAATGCGATACATCGCTGAGAGCGAAGACCCTCCCCCCCCCCTGAACAACACCCTCTTAGGCTCGTCGGCTCTCCAGGCTTGTTGCAAACAAACCACACCAGGCTGTTGCCTGTGCAGCCCCTGTGTGCCTGTCCGCGCGCTGAAGCTCTTGCCACTCCCCCACCCCCCCACCCCCCCCCCCCAGACCCCTCCGAGCCCCTGCTTTGAAACTCTTTCCGCAACTCATTGCTTGGGTCAAACGCTGCTTCCTCGGCCCCCTCCTTCGCTTTCCGTTCTTTGCGAGCGCTTTGTGCCGGCTCGACCCTCCGGAGGGCACACTGCACCCCAGGGGCCTGGCCTGAGAAGAGAGACGGCTCCCTGTGCGGTACGCCATAGCTTGCCTGACTGCAGCGGCTGGCCATGGCACTGCCACCCTACCGCCGTCTGGGAGTCTGGCACATCTCACACACGGCGAGGCTAGAGTGGTTCTGGTAGGTGCAGGAAGGGCAGTTCCAGTTGCTGGCAGGAGCCGCAGGCATTGCGGCGATGGGAGCAGCGACCGGCACACCTGAGGGGCTCGCGCACACGAGACACTCATAAGCATCCATGGCATTGTCGTACTCACAGGCAGTGCACTCCCACGTGGGCGGGGCAGGCACCGAGGGGCCTGGGGCGGCCGGGGGTGTCGGTTCTGCCGCGGGTGGGTGGGGGGAGGGGCGGCCGCACACGTGGCAGCTCGTCTTCTCCCGGGGGTTGACCGCTGTGCACGTTGAGCAGCCCCAGCCTTCCTCCTTGCTGGCAGCGGGGGGGGCTGCACCGGAGCTCTTCGGGCTGCTGGCGGGGGGCTTGCTGGGGTTGGAAGCATGGCAGGCCCCGCAGTTGTCAACGTGCAACGGGTTTTCTAATGTGCATGTGGGGCACTTCCACACCTGCGGCGCCACAGGGGCGGATGATGGTCGATCCCCCTGGGGCGCCTGTGGCGGGGGGTTGGCGTCAGAGCGGCTGGGTCTGCTCGTGCTGGGCTTGCTGGGGTTGGAAGCATGACAGGCCCCGCAGTTGTCAACGTGCAGCGGGTTTTCTAATGTGCATGTGGGGCACTTCCACACCTGCGGCGCCACAGGGGCAGATGATGGTCGATCCCCCTGGGGCGCCTGTGGCGGGGGGTCAGCGTCAGAGCGGCTGGGTCTGCTCGTGCTGGCGGGGGCCCTGCTGCTTGTGTGTGTCGGGGCGGCGGCGTCCTCACGCTTCTCTGGCAGTTGCTGGTGTTGGCGGTCCTGCTCCCGCCGCCCCTCTTTCTTTTGAGGTGCAGTTGGCGCTGCCTTGCCAGCAGCCGAGGAAGCACTGGGCGATGGCGTCTGGGCCGAAGCACCAGGCGACCACGCTTCTTCCAAGGATTTACGATCTGCGCCGCACGCCTGGCATGTCTCCTGGCTCACAGGCACACTCCGGTTGCATTTTAAACATACCCATTCGGTCGCCATGGTCGATCTGTCTGGTGCTGGGTTCGGTGGATATATAGACACGCAACAACTACGTCAAAGTGGCGGGGAGGGCGGGGGCGAGGGCGGGGTGGTGGGGCGGCTGTCTCTCGGTCCTCCTTCCTAGCATGATACTCTGACAGCTGACGGCGTAACGATGTGAACGCACAAGCAACGAACGGAATGCAACAAAATATGAAGCGCTGCACAGACACGACTTCTGACTGAGGACTAGTGCCTCTTGTACCTCTTCTTTGATTTGAATGACACGCCAGCCCGCTCCGTGAAGTTCCACGTCTTCTTCTTTTCCTTCCCCGACTTGATCTTCTTCGCAGACCCCTTGCGGTCCTTCTCCGCCTTTGCAAGCTGTGTGAGGCGGTGGTGGACAAGCTGGAGGCAATCGGACACATACCTTCCCTGCCTTCGACTCGCGGCGCTTTGCCAACCACTCTGCACGGTTGCCCTTCTTGATCGACTTCCCCCTGTGCTTCTCGAATTTCTGTGGCTGGTACAGCTTCCCGTACTTGTCGGACTTCGGCTTGACCTCCGCCTGGGCCATCTCTTCGGCCTTGTCCTCGAGGCGTGCTCTCTGTGGCAGGTGACAGTGTGGCAGAATGCGCGTGCCTTTGCATACCTTCGACCCATACTCGCCCGCCTTCTTTTTGACGGCGTGGAATGCATCCTCACCCACCTCGTAGCCCTCGAGGTCGCGTGTTGCCTCTGCCTCCAGTTCCTCACGTGCACGCTTCTTCGACACCTTCTTCTCCTTCTCCGTCACGAACCACGTCGCCCTCGGACTGTAGTGACAGTGTGTGACAGGGGCCGGGGCACAAAACATACCGAGACTTGATCTCCTCCGCGTGTGTGATGGTGTTGCGCTGCTTGTCCAGCTTCCGCTCCGCATTGTTCAGCTCCCTGTTCAGCCTCTGCTGGTCCACGCGCTCCCTGATCTTCTCGCCCAGTTCGTCGATGCGCTCCTGCGCCTCCACCACACGGTCCTGCGGGACCACGCGCTTCCGGATGCGCGACTCATCGGACCCTGTGCCCTCCTTCTGTGAGATCTTCGAGAGCTTCACAACCTTCTTCAGCAGCTCTGTGTCCTGCTGCCCCACAAACGACACAGAGCGGCCCGACTTGCCAATGCGTGCCGTGCGCCCCACACGATGCACGTACCCTGTGATGTCGGACGGCAGGTCGTAGTTGATGACAGTACGCACGCCATCGATGTCGAGCCCACGGGCTGCCACCTCCGTTGTGACGAGCACGCTGATGTTCCGGTTGCGGAACTTGTCGAGCGCCTCGAGACGCTCCGTCTGCGTCTTCTCCTGGTGCAGCTCATCGCTGTGCACACCACACAGCTGCAGGAGCACGTTCACACGCTGTGCCCGGGACTTGCTCTTGCAGAAGATGATGACACCACGCTTGAACTCGTGGGAGCACAGGCACACGAGCAGGGGCAGGCGTGCCCTGTCCTCCTCCTCCTGGGGGAGGCGCACGAACTCCTGCGTGAGGTTCTGCGACACTGCGACGTGCCCGACGTCGATGTTCATCGGCTTCTCGAGCGACAGCGTCGCAAGCTCGTTGACCTCCTGTGTCATTGTGGCGGACAGCAGGAGCGTCTGCCGCTTCTTCGGGCAGAATCGCAGCAGCTCCTCAACCTGGTCGCGGAACCCGAGCGACAGCAGGCGGTCTGCCTCGTCCAGCACAAGGATCTCGAGGCCCTCCAGCGACACACCCTGCGCATTGCGCAGGCTGTCGATAAGACGCCCAGGCGTGGCCACCACGGCATCGGGGCGGTTGCGCAGCTCGCGCTGCTGCGTCGCGATGTTGAGACCCCCGATGACGAGGCACTTCCCGATGCTGATCCCCTGCGCCAGCTGCTCCAGCGTGTTGAAGCACTGCACAGCCAGCTCGCGCGTCGGCAGGATCACGACGTAGCGGATGCACTGCTTCTGGAACTTGTCGCTCGACCTCTCGAAGAACGACTGCAGGATGGGCAGCAGAAACGCGCCTGTCTTCCCGGACCCGGTGACCGCCCGGCAGCACAGGTCATAACCATCCAAGGCAGCAGGGATGGCGCGGCACTGCACAGGCGTGGGCATCACCCACCCGCACTCTGCCACGGCGTGTCGTATGCTTTTGTGCAGGGGGACGTCCAGCCACGATGTCTTGTCCTGCTCCTGCCCGGCCTCCAGCTTGACCGTCTTGGCGCCTGCCACGCCTGCAGCCATGTCAGCGGATTTGCGAGGCACGGCCTCTGCGCCTTCGTCATCGAGGTTCATGTCGTCCGCTTCGCCCTCCTCGGCCTCCTCGTCATCCCCACCCTCCTCGCCCTCCTCGTCCTCCTCAACCTCCTCAGCCTCCTCGTCGTCGTCGTCCTCGCCGCCGGCGCCGCCCTCCTCAGCCTCCTCGCCCTCCTCCATCTCCTCGTCCTCCACCGACACCTCCTGGGACTCCTCGTCCCATGAGTCGTCCTCCTCCTCCTTGCTGTTGCGCGCCTTCGCGGTCAGCGACACGCCGCGCCCGGCCCCCGCCAGGCCTGCGAAGAAACCAGATCTATCGCGATCCATTGTGTGCCGCGACCCTCACCTGCCCCTCCCCTGTACCGCCCTGGGCAAAGAGAGAGAGAGGGGCTGTTGTGTACCCTGTGGGGCGGTGGTGGGCAGAAGGCGCCTTGGTGGTGTGGTGTCGGGTGGGTCTGGTGTGGGGCAGCAAACAGAGAAGCTGAAACGATGCGGCGAGGCAGAAGACGAGACAACAGACTTCGGAGAGCGACACCAGACACAAGAGGGGGGTGGGTGGGTCGGGGGTGGAGGGGGGGGCGGCGGCCAAGTCTCAGTTCAGAATCAGTGGGGGTGTCGCTCTAATATTGCAGAAAAAGCGATTCGCCCGAACAAAATAGGGCGTCGCACTTGGCACAGGTTTGATACACAGAGTCGATGCCCTCCCCAGCTGGCTAAGTTATTCTTAGAAAAAGGTCTATAATACTGGTGTACATCGTGACAAAAATAAAGGGCAAGACCACACAAAAGGTACAAACACATACAAACAACCACAGGATGGATGTTACCGACCCACCATATTCTCGTAGGCACGCCGCTGCAGGGAGGCCATCAGGTCGAAGGTGCTGTTCGTCTGCCCAGGGCGGGGCGGCGATATGCCAGCACGTGGCCTGGGGACAGGGGCAGGCACAGGGTGGGCTGCGGGCACAGGGGTGGGGGGGGGCGGGGGCTGTGCCTGCAGGAGCGGGGCCCCCACCACCTGCGGCATGGGCATGGGTGCCATCGGGGCGTGGGGCACGTGCGCATGTGCGACAGGGGCGTGCATGATGACGGGCTGGGGCCCGTGGGCTGCGAGCGTGGCAGGTGACGTGGAGCTGTACATCGGCGAGTAAGGCGCCATGGGGGGTGCTTCTGTTGGCAGGGTGGCCTGTGCGGCAATCACGAGGGCCTGCTTCGTCTTGCTCCTCTCGCGGTCCAGCTCCGCCTGCTGCGTCTCCAGCATGGTCTGTGAGGATTGGTAATACCCCTTCAGCGTCTGTGCGCTGCTCAGCAGCGTCTCAATCTCGCTGCTCTTGGACTGGTTCGCGTGGCGGAGCTGCTCCACGACGCTGTGCAGCTCCTGCAGGTGGGCGGGTGTGGAGGCAAGCAGCACTGCGGCAGAGGCATACGATGATCAGCTCCCGTCCCTCCTCTCCCTCCTCGCGCAGTGCCTCGTTCTCGCGACGGACCTGTGTCGGGCGTGGGGTGTAGGGCAGCAACACAGCAGTAGGCAGAGCAGGGGCAGGCTGAGGTCAGCACAGTCGCAAGGGTGCAGGAGAGCTGCCAGGGCTGCATGGGGTGGGAGCTCCAGATGCAGATGCAGGTGCAGGAGGCATACCCGCTCCATCTCGGACTGCTCTGTGATCTCCTGCCGCATGCGATGTGCCTCTCTGATGCGCAGCTCGTCCAGCTCCTGCTTTGCTGCCAGCAGCTGCTGCTGCACGCTGGCAGCCTCCTGCTGTGCGGTGGCCTCCTGCTCCCGTTTGGACAGCGCTGTGCTGAGCTTCTCGACCTGCTGGTGCAGGCTCTGCAGCGTCCGGTCCTTCTCCGTTTCCTGCGTGCGCTGCGCCTGCACCTGCTCCTGGAGCGACTGCATCATGTCGAGGGCCTTGCGCCTGTCGTCTCGCATCGGGTCCTGCTGGTGCTCCTCGATGCGCACCACACGGCGTGTCTCATCCCTGTCGCGCCGCCGCTGTGCCTCCTGCGCAATGTCCACCAGCTGCGTGATCTTGCTCTCCAGGGCGGACATCTCGCTGCGCTGCTGTATCAGCATCTTCTCCTGCAGCGACTGCACCACACCGTGCAGCTCTTCGCGGGTGGCCACTGCGGGCTGCACCGCAGGCTGCATTGCAGGCGACTGCGTGCTGGCAAGGGCTGCAGGTGGCAGCGCTGCATACTGTGTGGGTGACAGGGGCACGGGAGCCACATGCGGTGAGACGGGCATTGGGCCCAGGACAGGCGCCAGGTCGGGCGGGAGGTAGTCGAAGTTCCACGTCGGGTACTTCACCTGCATCGCACGGATCACGACATCCTCGTTCCCGCGGTATTGGTCTAAGATGCTGTCAACCGTCGGGAGCTTCTCAGGCAGATGTCGCGAGTAGAAGGCAATCATCTTCCGGCGCGCAACCTCGCGGCTTGTGAGGCCCTCGGCCCCACTTGCATGGTGAGCCATGCCTGGAGGGGGTGGTGGTGGGGTGCAGTGCACACAGGACAACGGGATGCACCTCAGGAGCAACAGGGACACACTAGGGTGCGGGGGCTATAGGACAAGCAAACAATGGTGTAGGGGGCAGGGAGGCAGGGCTATCTAGGCAACCGCAGGCAACCAACTCTTGAGACTGTGTAAGTGGGCTAAAAGTCGCCGATCCTGACGGAAAGAGATATGGTTTCTGGTGTCCACTCAGTCGCACTGCAATCTAGCAGATACGTATACTGCAGGACAGATTTTAGGTCGGGGGTGTAAGCCGCAATAGGCAGTGTGAGATGCACTTCCTTCACATTAGAGGACACCGCCTTGTTCACAGCGCTGATGATCTTGCCGATCCCGCTGCGCACGCGTGGGTCAGGGATGGCGTCGTGCTGCTGCAGCACCCTGAAGTTACGCGACGTGACCGTCACACGCTCAACCGCCCCTGTGGGCCCCAGCTCCTCGCCGTGCCACAGCTTCGGCTTCCACGCCACATGCGCGTCCTCCACACGCACCTCCTGCTGCACACGCTGCACCTCCTGCACATCCGGCGCGTGTGTCTCCTCCTTCTCCTGCGTGCCGTAGTCGAACTTGCGCCGCATCAGCTGGATGTACGAGATGCCCGTCAGGTCCGCCATGTCCATCTGCTCGAAGCGCTCCTTCAGAGGCTGCTCCGGCTGCGCCTTGTGGCGCCGGATCTGCAGCTCGCTGCGCAGGCGGCGCCACTCCTCGCGCTTCGCCTTGTAGGAGATGGGGAGGATGGACTTCATGCGCATGCTCTTCTCGAGGTTGCTCTCCGAAGACGACTCTGCGAACATCTCCATCCGCTGCCGTGCCGTCTCAGCCTCCTCCTCAGCAGCCTCCACATCCTTGAAGTCGTCGAAGCCCTCCTCGGCACGGCTGTTCGCCTCCTCCGCTGCGTGCGACACCAGCGGCACCTCCTCCTCCTCAGCAGCAACCTCGAAGCGTGCCACAGCATCGCCCTCCTGCTGCCCGCCCTGCTTGGCGGAGGGCGGGAGTGAAGCGACGACACGCTCCCGCGCAAGCTCGCCAATGCGCTGTTCGGACAGCACTTGACTGCGTTGATGCAGATCCTTGAAAAAGGCTGCGTCCCCTGCACTGCAGGCCTCGCCTTCGCGACTGCCCGCGGGTGCCGTCTCCACCGTGATAAGGGGTGTGGCGCAGAGCTTCAGCATGGTGTGGCTGTTGCTGGTGACACCGCCGCTCCCCGTGGTGTGCAGCAGGGCGTCGTGGTTCGTCGACTCGAGTGCTTCGCCGTCGCGGTGGACGGGGTGTGCGTACTGCTGCTGCACGCGGCGCACGGCGTCCCGCTCTGCCTTGCGGATGAGCTTCACCGCCGTGCCCTCGCTGTCCCCGTCCTGCATGAAGCACACAGTCTCGTCGATGCGCGATGTGTAGTCCAGCGGCAGCACGGGCAGCACTGTCTTCGTCTTGGGGTGGCGGAACCGTGACACAACTAGGTGGTTTGGGATGGAGTGGTACGGCACCTGCAGCCCTTTGTGCTTCAGCTTGTCGATGTTCTGCCGGGAAAGAGCCACAGCGTTGCGCTCGTCATCGATGATCGTGTCGAGCGGCAGGTTTCGCGTCTTGTGGTGGTACTCCAGCTCACTCTCCCTCGCCCTGATGCGCGCTGCTGTGTACTCCTTGCTGTGGGTGTCGATGCCTGCTTCCAGGTTGCGCATCAAGCGCTCGACCTTCTCGATGTCGCTGTCCAGGTTGCGCAGCTCCGCCGTGCGGGCATCGTCAACAACTTCGTCACCCTGCTCGGAAGACTCCTGAGGTGGCTGGTCAGGCTGTGTGCCAGGTGCTGTGTTGAGGTCTGCATCGATGCTGGCGTTGCTCCAGTTCTCCGCCTCAGCCTCCTTGTCCTTAGCACTGCCCATGCCCTTCTCCTGCCCTGCCTGCGAGCTCTCGATCCGCGCCACGATGTCCTCCAGCTCGCAGGCCATGCGCTGCTCCTCCGACCCCACGCTGCACACACTCGCCTCGGAGTTGTGCTCGCTTGGGTCGGGTGGTGCCGAACCCGTGTCGAAGTAGTCCCTGTTCACAATGCTCGCGATGCGGGCGCGCAGCGCCTGCTCCTCCTGCGTGAGGGGTGACGGCACCTCCTCGACCTCCGCCTCCACAGCCTGCGTGCGCTGCCTGCGGTGCACACGCCGTCGCACGGTGTCATCGAAGATCTCCTCTGGACGCTTCTCGCCACACACGAGCCGCCTCAGCACAGCCTGCTCACGCCGCTCCTGCCGCATGTATGCTCTGATGTTGCCAATGTCATCGTCACCCGAGTCGCTGTCCTGCGGCGCCGCTGCTGCGAGGGTGCGCTGGCCTGTAAGACGCGCCAGGTGTCGCGCAAGGGTGTCATAAAATGTGGCGGCAGTGCGCTTGAACTGCTGCGACGCTGCGTCCAGCCGTTCGTACAGTTCGTTGCGCGTGAGGATAGCATCGCACCCCCTCACAACCAGGTGCTTGCAGTCGTCGAGGAGGGCAAAGGAACTGTCGCACCCTGCGACAATATCTTCAGCAACCTGGTGGGACGCAGCAAAGGCGCGTTGCTGCTCCGCCTCCTGCTGCTGCAGCAAGTCACTGGCCTGCTGTGCGGAGGCAGCCTTGCCCCGCTCGTCGCCGATGTGCCGCTGCCTGTCGTGCATGGCCTGCAGCTCGGTCGCTATGCGCGTGCACATCATCTCCACGAGCGCAACACTCTTCTGCTGCATCTGCCCGAAGATGGCACCCCGGCGGTCCGCCTCGTCACGACTCTGCGCGGCTGCACGCTGCTCCGCCTTCAGCTGTGCAGTGTTGCCCGAGTGTGCCTCACTGAGCACACGCAGATACGCCTGTGCAGCCTCACGCTCCTCCTCCTGTGCACGCACAGAGCGGGAGAAGATTGACTGGGCATCCGCCTTCGTTTTCTCAACCTGTTCCGCATGCTGCCGCATCTGCGACAGCTTGTCACGCATGACCGCCACACAGTGCATCGAAGTGTTGATGTACTCATAGGTCGACCGCTTCTCCTTCGCAGGGTCGCCGTCGACGCGGCAGTCCAGGATGCGCTGCTCGTGATGTCGCATGGTGATCAGCGTCACGCGGATGTCTTCAGACAGCTGATCATACACCGCCTCGTGTGCACGCTGCTGCTGCGACACATCCACCAACCCACGCAGCGCCGTGTCTGCAATGCCGATGCTTGTGGGGCTGAAGGACGTCGCGTAGCGCTCGATGTTGCGTGCGACGGTGCTCCCCTCATAGTCGCGCCCTAGCTTCTCCAGCCCGAAGAGGTCGAATGCCTCGCGCAGCGAGCACATCACAGCATTGTCGGCACCGCCTGTGCGCTGGGGCAAGTCGGGGGTCGCCGCACAGACCCCAAGCGCCACATCCTGTCCCACCTCGCTGTGCAGCAGACGCTGTGCCTCGCTGAGCACAGTCGCAAGCAGTGAGGTGGCACCCATCGCTCCAGTCCTGCGGGGGACATGCACACACACAGACCTGCTGGGTGGTTGTGTTGGCAGGTGGCAAACGGCGCAAAGAATCGCATCGGCATTGGTATGGCAGAGGCAGGGTGGGGCGGGGGTGGTGGGGCGTCCTTCTCTGTCTTAGCAGAAGGAGAGGGGGGCCGTTATCTCATGTCGCAACCCCAATGGCGACCGAAGCAAGTTGCCTCGGGTCACTTTCGTTAATTGTGTGGCACACTGGCTCGACTCAATTCTTGGCAAAACTTGTTGCAGCATGGCCAGGGCTAACACTGTGTGGGCCACTCTTAGTGCTGCGTATCCCCACCCCTCCGTCCCTCAGCAGGACATAACCGGGTCAAGGCACCCAGCCTAAGACTGGCCAAGGCAGACGACCCAGGGTAGTCATTCATCCTGCTTCGAACAGTTCGAATCGTTAGCATTCGGCTTGCCCTAACGGAAGCGGTCAAGGCCGTCCTTCAACTTATCCAACGTCCTGGTGTCCAGCAGCCCCTCCCACGTGTCTATAAGCCTCCGGGAGGCGTCGTACTTCGACCGGTCCAACGCAGCAGGGAAGAACCGCCCCTGTGATTGTGGTGTGGGTGTGGTGTGTGGGGCAACGACAACATATGCGGGAGTGGCTGCCACCTGCCAAGTGCATACCCACCCCACAATGCGCTTGTCCACCTCGGTGAGGAACGGGTTGTCCTGCGGGGGCACCGCCTTGAGCAGGGCATCCAGCAGGTACCAGCAGGCCAGCGATGCCTTTGCGTTGTCGATGCGGGACACGCGCAGCTCCCATGCCTCGATGAACTCCGGGGCCTGGCTGCGGTTGGCGAACGCCTCCTTCGTGAGGTTTTCGATGACTGACCTCTTGATCACATCGCGCAGCTGGTCCTCCAGCATCCGAAGGAACTTGTCGACAGCACGCCTGTCGGTGCCCCCACGGGCAGGTCGCGCCGATTGGTCGTCCCTATTCCTACGCTCATAGTACTCACGACCCCGACCACCCGGAGCCGATGCTGGGGGGCGCCTGTCATCGTCTCTGAGGGGCCGCCTGTCGTCATCCCTGAGGGGCACTGGGGGGCGCCTGTCATCGTCCCTCAGAGGCCGCCTGTCGTCATCCCTCAGAGGACGTCTGTCGTCATCCCTCGGGCGCCTGTCCTCCTTCGGGCGAGGGTCATCGCTGAAGCCACTGCGCCTGTCATCGCGATCACGTTCATCACGAAGGCGGCTCCGGGCTGCCTGTGGCGAGGGGTGTGGGGTGAGTGTGTGTGCCGTGTGTGAGCCGTAACATGCGTGGCGTGTAGTGGGGTGCAACGGGGTGCAAACCTCTGCCGCCTGCCTGTCCCGGATGCGCTGCTCCTTCTCCGCCTCCATCTTCCGCTCGCGCGCCGCAGCTTCCTGCTGCTGCTTCTTCTTCTGGAACTCCTCCTGGCGCTTCTCGAGTTCCTCCTGCCGGCGCACAGCCTCCGTCTTCTCCTCAATCAGCTGGTTCCTCTTCTCCTCCACATTCTTGAGGTACCCCTGCAGCACCTTGTTGTAGACCATGTTGGGGCTCTCCTTCGGGCGGGGCTTGTGGCCCTCCCACAGCTCGTCCACCCCGAAGCGGTACAGAGGCCGCATCATCTTCCTCGTCAGGATGCTGCGCGTGTTGATCTTTTCCTTTTCGACCATCGAAACTCTGTCCTCTGCAATCTGGGGCAGGAGTGCCAAATACACCACCGACTTCTTCCACGCATCCAGCAGGGCGGTCAGGCGGCGCTCCCACGGGGCGCGGCTCTGAGACACCAACACGTTCCCCTGATAGACACGCGCCACGCAGTGCAGGTACCCCAAGGTGCGCACGTCCGCCACGCTTGACTCCTCCAGCACCTCGCGGATCTGGATCTTCCCGTTGTTCTCCTCGATTTCGGGGATATCTTCCTGCGTTCTCTTCAGGGACATCAGGCAGCCGGATATGTGCATGTACATCTGCAGCTGGGTGTGGCCACGCGGGAAGAAGGCTTCCTTCGACAGGGCTTCGCGCATCGGGCTCATGTGGCCGTGCTTCAGGATCAGGTCCCGCACCCGGGCCCGTGCCTCCTCGTCTTCGATGTAGTTTGTCCCCGATGGCACGGCGAACCACCCTTCGGGGCTCGCAAGCAACGCCGCCTGAGCAGCCCTCTTTTGCTTCCGGTTCTTCTTGCGGGCAGGCCCTTCGTCCGGCGAGTCCTCGTCCTCCCGAGGGCGCAGGCGGCTTTCATGCATCCCTCTGTCTTCGCCCAGCTGGCCCGGAGGCATCGGCGGCATTCTGGGGCGCTCCCCAGCGGGCAGCGGCGGCGGCCGGTCCCCCGGCGGCGGCGGTGGCCGGTCCCCCGGCGGCAGGGGCGGCATCGCCGCCTCCTGCCTGTCCCAAGCAGCCTCCTGCTCCCCGTCCTCCTCCATCTCCTCGTCTTCGTAGTGCTGCGGGCCCTCGTCTCCCCAGCCCTGGCGGGGGTCGGGGCCGTCTCCCTCCGCCGCATCATCCGGGACTGCTGCGGGCTGTTCAGCCTCCTCTGGCGCGTCCCCCTCCGGCGCCTTGGTGACGCACAGGATGTCTGCCAGGCACAGCGCTGCGTCGCCCCGCCACACATCCAGCGTGGAGGAGGCGGGCAACGGCTGGGCAACGGCGAGCGGCTTCACCCCCACGGTGGTGCCATCGAACATGCTGCACGCGTTGTCCCAGGCCTTGAGCAGCAGGTTGATGTTGGCGACTGCCAGTGGCAGGTTGCGGCACAGCGCAGGGGTGTCAGTGGCGGCCTCTGCGAGGTCTGCCTCCTGCAGGACAGTGTTCTGCAGCGTGTCGTAGAAGATGCTGCCGCGCAGCACCACCGCAGGGTGCTGCGTGATGTAGCCCAGCTTCCCGTTCGTCAGGTGCATCATCGCGCGCTGCGAGAAGGAGGTCATGTCAACGGTCTCCTGAAGGGGGGTGGTGCGGTGTGGGTGGCTGAGGGCGACAGCAGAGAAGAAAAAGGCATCCCCCGCCACAACGACGCGTGAAGCACTTCCCACTCACCCCCTGCGATTGGGGTCGCCTGCAATGCAGCAGGGCATACCTTGTCGACGTGCACCAGGCAGCACTCGGGTGCTGGTGAGGCTGACGGGGTGCCGAACAGGGCGGAGGAGGACTCAGCGTCGAGCTGTATCGCCTTGTCGATGACGGCGTCGCGTGTCTGGAACAGGTCGCAGAGCCGCATGCGGAGCTCGGGGAGGTAGGTCCCCTCGCGTGCCGCTGTGGACATGGTGGAGACGGCGAGGAAGGCAAGGCGCGAGATGTCACGCTCCATGCTCCCCACACGCAGGAAGCGCCCCTGCACCCAGTCCGCTGCGGGCACAGCCTCCTTCAGCGCGCAGAAGAGCTCTGCCGCCTTTGCCACCGCAGGAAGCGGGGCGGTGCCTGTTGGAGGCTTCCTGTCGGCAAGGTCGACGCTGTCGGGCTGCAGCACGCTGCCCCCCTCGTGCCTGTCGATGATGTGCCACCCGGTGCGCCCCGTGATGCTGGCGGCTGTGATCAGCCCCTTGGTGGACTCAGAGGTCAGCAGGGCATGCGGGGCTGTGACCAGGCCCAGCACGCGGCCCTCCAGCAGCACCTTGGCCCGCAGCGTGGCTGCGGGCGCCTTCTCCTCAGCCTGCTTGCCCTCCTCGGCAGTCTCCCCGCCCTCGCCCTCACCCTCTGCAGCCTCTTCCGCAGCATCGCCCTCTTTGGCCTCTGCACCCTCTGCAGCCTCTTCCGCAGCGTCGCCCTCTTTGGCCTCTGCACCCTCTGCACCCTCTGCAGCCTCTTCTCTTTCTTCACCCTCTTCACCTTCGTTGTCTTCTTTGGCTTCCTCGCCTTCCTCGCCTTCCTCAGCCTCCTCAGCGTCTTTGCCCTGATCGTCCTTGGGGTCCTCAGCTGGGGCCTCGTCAGTCTTGTCAGTCTTGTCAGCCCCTGCGTCCGCCATCTCCACATCTGACTCCTGTTCCACCACCTTGACACTCGTAACAGCGTCACCCAGCGCCGTCTTGATCGCCCCCTCGACATCAGCAAGCTCATCCTTGTACTCAATCGTCAGCTCTGCCGCCCCATCAGTCCCTGTGATGTAAGCATACCTCACAGGGTACGATGTGGGGGCGATGGAGCGCGACACTTTATAGACCCCATCCTCTTGGATGACGGACATTGTCTCTTCCACAGCCTCCCCCCGTACACTGGGCGGTGGGGGGTGTGTGGGGCGAGTGGGTGCCTGGGCGTGTGGGGGGGCGGAGGGCGTTTGGGCAATGGGTGGCAGGCACCGCATGCAGGGGGCACCGCCGGTCGGTCGGGGTGTCGGCAGGGCAGCAGCGGGGGCAGAGGGGGGGGGGGGGATTTGATTGTCGAGAGTGAATGGAAAAGCAAGTCACCCAGCACCTTCTTGCGATGTTAGTCCTTTTTGTAGTCACGACACCAGATATGCTGTACAAGGCAGATCAATGCACAATGGGAGGGTGTGTAGCAGCAGCATGTCTGTCACGTGGTTGGACCGCAGGGGGCAGAGGGGGGGAGGGGGGGTGCGACGGCTGTCAGCGCAGTGTATTACGAGGTGGTGTTCTGGCTTGTCCCGCGTGTGTTCCCCTCTTCCTTTTGTTTGCGGATAAGCCCACCGAAACACCTTCAGCACACGCACACACCGCCACATGCACCACTCTTAGGGCCTTCGGCAAGCTCTGTGCGACACGATGTCATTCACAACAACGTTGCCTGGCACACATCGCTTTGAGCTGCCTGAGTTCACCAAACGAACCGGGGAGGGAGGAGGGGTGTGTCCCGCCTTCTCCGGCCTGACCCACGGAGCCACCGCCGGGTGGAGAAACCCCACAGGGCGGCGCGCCTGGGTGGCATGTCCCCCGAGCTGCCTCCTGGCACAGCAGCCCCCGGTTCGGCTGGTGGGGGCTATTGCGTTTGCACACTCCCGCCGCAAAGAATACAATGACGTCATCCGGAGTTCAGGGCGTGCCAAAGCAACTGCGTTGAAGGGTGCAGGGGGGGGTGGGGGGTGGGGGGGATGATATTTTTTTACGGGAAAAAAACGCGCAGGAAAAAGCCGCTGATGCACAAGCCGGGCACGGTGCTCTCGAAACACAGGCGAGCATAGTGGAGGCCTGCACATTCAGCGCCATTCGCTGCGCGGGGGTGGGGCATACGTCAACACTGCCAGTGGCTGTGCCGATGGCACCCCCGATGGGAGGCTGTCAGCCCACGCGTGTGGCGTGCTGCTCCCACCGGGGGCAGCATGTGTGCGTGCTCAGCACAGCATGCTGTGTTCGAGAGTGCTGTTTAGAGTTCTGGGGCCAGACGGCAACGGGGTGGAGGGTGTAGGGGGGCATCGGCGGGTGGCCCATGCGCACTAACACCCCACCGTCGAACTATTTGAGAGCGTGGTGCCGAAACCTTGATGTGAAACAGGCAGCACGAAAGGCGATACGCACGCCAGACTTGGCGTGCGTAATACACAGTGTCTGTCAACACCACCACTCTGCCCCACGTGGGTCTATATATTGCCCTGCACAGAGGCAGGGCCGAGTGGCGGGGCGGGACCCCCACTGCCCGTTTTGCTCTATAAACTTCCTGTGAAAACCCTCACACAGTGACACTCTCTCCCCTGTTCAGCAATTCGAAGCTTTCCACAATCTCCTCAATACGTTTTGTTCCCGCGACCTCCCCGAATCTCCCGGCAGGCGGGACCCGCCCCAACATGGCAGATCCCGCCAGGACCTGACTGCCGCCCTACCCTGGGGAGCCAGCCCGGTAGTGGTAGGCAAGGCAGCCGGCAGCCTGCTGCTCAACAGGCCCCCAGGGGAAGCTAGCCAGCTTCTCCGAGCGCACGAGGGCAGCAGCGTTTGGGGTGTCGTTGGGTTCGTTGGATGGTAGGAGGAGAGGAGGATGGGGGGGGGGGGGGTAGGGGGGTGGGGGTAGGGGGGTTTTGCTTTCAACAGAAGAGGTTGTGCGTTAAAAAAAAGAAATGTGAAAAAAAAAGAGAAAAAAAAAGAGAGAGAAGATGCCCAGGGCGATCAGTCCAGTGCTGCAGGATGGCGACGAAACAAGCCTGCACCGCGCACCCCCCCTGCCCGCTGGCCTGGCGTAGTTCAAAACCACGTGTGTGCGGGTCGGAGGCGGGGCGGCGTGTCTCTTCCTGAAAACTATTTTCCGATCGTCCAGAGCATTCCGGAGTTGGTTTGAGATCATAATAGAGAAGGGAGGGGAAGGGGAAGGGAATCCTCTCAGGACGGGCCACACCTCCAATACGAAAGATCGGGCATGTGTGTTGTTTGTGCGCCAAGTTGCGGAGGCTGTCATTTTTTTTTTACTGCCCCCCACCAGGTGTATTTCTAGTGGGGGATGAGGATGAGTCTTTTTGGCATCCGCCCTTTTTCCGGTTTTTTTCCAGCCAAAACCAGGTTTTTTTTCCAGCAAAAAACCGTTTTTTTCCAGCCAAAATACCAGTTTTTTTCCAGCTAAAACCGGGTTTTTTCCAGCCAAGAGCCCAGACGTTCACTACCGTGGCCTCCGGCGGCTGGGGGGCTCCGCCCCCCAGACCCCCCTGTGGCGGATATCTCGTACCCAAGTCCTTCGATTCCCATCAGGTCAGGGAATCCAACAGCTCCAGTAGCCTCAGGAGGACCCGGCCAACAACACACAGAATCTGTACGCCCACACTGAACAGATGTTCACTACCGTGGCCTCCGGCGGCTGGGGGGCTCCGCCCCCCAGACCCCCCGTGTAGCGTGTGTCTGCCCGTCTAGTAACCGCAGCAAGTCCTTGGGCTGTTTCAGCTGTGGCATATCAGGGGGTTCGTCGGAATAACGGTCCTGAAAGCCGTTTTTTGGGGGTTTTCCTCCAGCACCCGAGTATGGCGCGAGCGGGAGGAATCGTGGAAGGAACCCATTTGGTACAAGACCAAGGGCCCCACACTGGGGAGGAGGGACATTGGGTACCATTTTTAGCTGGAAAAAAGCGGGGATGAATCGGGGATTTTTGGCTGGGAAGACCGGGGATTAAAAATACACCTGCCCCCCACAAGCGCTGCTGCCCATCCCTGCTATCTTTTGACACTGGCAGGAGCCCCATAAGGGTAAACATATTGAAAATGTCGTTCACTGCGGCAGCAATATTGGCAGGGCCAGAGCTGCGCCACAGACTTCTGGGCGAAAGGTGGGGGATATTGTAGCATTTTGAAACAGGGGGTGCTGCGCATTGGCAGAGGAGAAGGCGGGCAGTGTTGCAGCAGGGCAGGCCGGTTCCTGGACCGAGCACGATTCAGGGTTGTGCATGATCGCGCATGTCGGTGCCAGGCAGCCGCCCCAACGCCCTCACAGAGTGGTGGTGCTCTGTGGGGATCAGCACTGCGCCGGGGATGGCATCATCACAACAGCGACAGTGGCAGTAGAAAATGCAACGTAAAAGAAGGAAACACCCCACAGTGTCACACAGACGAAAGCCAGCCAAATAAAGTAGCCCCTCGGCCTCGAGAAACGGATGTCCTGAAGCAGAAAGCAAGAGAGGGAGTTATACAAAATATGTAACGTAAAGCGCATTGGTCGCGGCCAGAGAAAAAAAAGCAAGAAAAAATGTGCAGGGGGGTCTTTATGGCTCACATCGGGTGTGGGAATCTGTGGCGGTGTGCCTTGCGTGTCCCAGCTTCGAGGGGGGGGGCGGGGGATGCAAACTGCATCACTCCACCCAGGACATCTGGCTGCACATGGGGGGGCGCGGGTGTCACAAGGCGCTGTGGGAGGGTGCGAGCATGGCGCGCGTATCACAAGCGGGCGCGGCATGTTCTGCCCACAGCTGCCTCATGCACACGACGAGTGCAGCTGGATGTCACAGCCATCCGCCTGTGGTGGGTGTGGGTGTGGCCATGTTCATAGCGGGTAGACCATGCGGATCTTGGTGTGGCTGTGTGTGTGTGCTGCGGTGCCCCCCCACCGCCGTGCATACCTTCATTGCATCCAGGATGCTCCCCGAGCGGATGAGTTCTGCCGCAGTCTCCATCTCGGTGTAGGTGAAGCGGTCGCCCTCCAGAGGCGGGATCACGGAGCGCACACACTCCATGATACGGGCCGTGCCCTTGCCCTCCTTGACCTGCTTGTTGAACTCACGCCCCTGTGCGGCACACAGAAGCTCGATGGACACCACAGACTCGGTGTTCTCCACAATCTCGCGCGCCTTGCGGGCAGCGTGCGTCCCCATCGACACGTGGTCCTCCTGGTTGGCAGAGGTCGGGATCGTGTCGACCGACGACGGGTGTGCCAGCACCTTGTTCTCAGAGCAGAGCGCGGCCGAAGCCACCTGCGCAATCATGTACCCCGAGTGCAGACCGGGCGAGGGGGCCAGGAACCCGGGCATGTTGCTGAGGTCGGGGTTGACCAGCTGCTCGGTGCGGCGCTCCGAGATGTTGGCGGTGGTGCACAGCGCTGTGGAGAGGTAGTCCATCGACATCGACACGGGCATGCCGTGGAAGTGCCCCGCAGACAGGATCTGCTCCGTGTCGGGGAAGAGGATCGGGTTGTCGGTCACGCTGTTCAGCTCGACGGCCATCGTGTCCAGCACGTGGTGCAGCGCCTTCTTGACCTGCCCGTGCACCACAGGGATGCACCGCAGCGAGTAAGGGTCCTGGACACGGTCGCAGTCTGCGTGCGACTCCAGCACCTCCGAGCCTGACAGCATCGCACGCATATTCCACGACGTGGCACGGTGCCCCGGGCACCCCTTCAGCAGAGCAAGCCTGTCATCGAAGGGCGTCGCCGTCCCCATCAGGGCCTCGATGGACAACGCCGCCACACCGTCCGCAGCCAGCACCAGGTTTTGCGCACGCAGCAGCGCCACGACGGCAGTGCTCTTCATGATCTCCGTCCCGTTGATCAGGGCCAGCCCCTCCTTCGCCCGCAGCGTGATGGGCTCCTCCCCCACGGCAGCAAGCGCGGCCTTGGCCTCCATCAGGTTGTACTTCCCGTTCTGCAGGACGTAGGCACGCCCCTCTCCCATGTACGCGGCTGCCATGTGCGACAGGGGAGCCAGGTCGCCCGACGCACCGACAGAGCCCTTCTTGGGGACGTAGGGGACGAAGTTCTTGTTGAAGAGGCGGACCAGGAACTCGACGAGCTCGAGACGCACCCCCGAGTGCCCCTGGGTCAGGCCGTTGAGGCGCAGGATCTGTGCGATGCGCACCTCCTCGATGGGCATGGGCTCGCCCACCCCGCAGCAGTGCGACATCACGAGGTTCGTCTGCAGCTCCTCCAGCTCGGCCACCTTGATGGCGACATTCTTCAGCTTCCCGAAGCCCGTCGTGAGGCCGTACACAATGTTCTCCTTGCTGACGTGGTGCTCCACCAGTTTGCGTGCGATGGAAACGCGCTCCTTCGCGTTGTTGCTCAGCTCCAGCTGGCAGGGGCGGCCCGTGCTGACCCCTGCGAAGTCACCCAGCACCAGAGACTTCTTCCCCGACAGGGGGAGGGTCTGGCAGGTCGAGCTCAGCAGGCGGGTCGAACGCATCTTATCGCTCTTCCGGTGGGGGGGGAGCAAGGCTTTGTGCTGGTGGCTGTGTGGCTGTGTGGCTGTGTGGTTCTGTCAAAAAGGTGTAGGGGGGATCAGCGCTAAAACAGCACCCGAAGAATGCATGACCCAGTGATAGTTGGCAAAATACAGCAGCAGTCTCTCGAGTCTTCCTTTCAGATGATTTTTGCATTGATCGCTTCCACCTCAACCCGTCACTCGTCACGCGTTTTTGGTGCCCCTGACGACCCCATATTGCGTAGTTTGTGCGTAGTGAAAAGGGGGGGGGGGGTCTCATTTTTTGATTTACTCAGCCATTCTCTGTCTCTATGCCGGGACCCCAAACTCAAGGAGTTCTTGCTGTTCCGGGGTCAGTGAGGGTGCAGGCGCTTCAGGTGCTGCAGGTGCTGCAGGTTCTTCAGGTGCTGCAGCGCTGGCAGCCTTCGGTGCGGGTTTCGACGCAGTCTTTGCAGGTCTCTTTGGGGGTGCCCTTTGGCGCGGTGCCTGCTTCAGCTCGTCGGGTGGAAGCATCAACGCATCATTAAGTCTCCTGGACGTTGTCAGCGGAGGTTGCCTGTGTGGCGGTGACCTCCGTATACCCCGCGGGATCCAGTGCCAGTAGCGCCTTCTTCAGCTTTTCGTCGACCCCTCGGCCGACGCTCTCCTTGATGTCAAGGGCCACCTTCAGGGTGGCACCTCGCATCGCCCTGAAGGCTGTGATCGTATCATCATTCACAATCTCGAGGGTGTTCTACGCGGCTCCTGGAACTCACTTCCTTCTCAGGTGTTTCTGGGCATGGGGCAACCTTGCCCAGGTGTTTCTGGAGTCCCGCCCCACATGTCGTGCGTTCTTTCGTACGGTGTATAGTGAGTTCTGGCAATAATTTTTTGCTCGGTCAGCGCAGTGCCTCCAGTCCTGTCTCAGTAGCCACACAGAAAGGGGGACCAAAAAAAACTGGGGGGGGACCAAAAAGCGAGACCCCCCCCCCAGATTGCGTAGTTTGTGCGTAGTGAAAAAGGGGTAAATCAGGGGCACCAGTTTTTTTTTTTTTATCGCTGGCGCTAGTGATGTCGGCTGGCAGAAAAAACACACAACAAACCCCCCCCCCCCCCCCCCGCGTGTCGAGTGACCTTACCTGTCTGAAGTACAGAAAATGTGTCGGGTTGGGTGGAGCATACACACACACATACACATATGTTCACACAACACAGGGCAAACCGCACAAACGTGTTCACACATCCGGCATCCTATGCGAAATACCCGCCGCTCCCCGGGAGCTGTTGCGGGAACCATCTGCTCTTCCGACCCACCGAGACTCTTGCCGTATTTTCTCTACCACACGGGGTGTGTTTTACCAAAATACAGCAGCAGTCTCTCGAGTCTTCCTTTCAGATGATTTTTGCATTGATCGCTTCCACCTAGGACCCTGAGGGCCCTTGGGCCAAGGGACGCCACGCGTTTTGTTAGATGGCCGGTGGAGTCTAGGGCGGAATGCGGACGTAGTGCTCTAATGACGACCCCCGGGTGTACTGATCTGCTTTCTGCTCATCAGTTGGGACCCACATGCATTCGATGCAGAGCTCAGCGCCCTGTGCAACCGTGAAGAGATCCGCAAGTATTCCGTTTGCCACGAACGATGACGAATGCCCCCGCTGTATTGAGTGCACGAGGGGTAGGTTGTCGACCATCAGACGTACCCGCTTGTTCGTATAGTGTAGGGCGGTAAGGCGTACTGCCTGGCGCGCCGCGTGTGCCTCCTTCAGGTATATGTGGTGCCCGGAACTCGGCCCCTGGAAATCTTCGTATGCCACGAGCGGAGCGGCTGTGTCGATGAGAACCCCCCAGCGCGTCGATGACGCGTCAGACCACACTGTTACTGCGTCCGTCGGCGGTCGAAGTACCCAAAAGTTGGCCCGCATGCGGTGAGTACGCATCTTGATCTCGGCTCGCACTGAGGGTCGGACCGCCACCTGGCGATCCCACGCGCCCCGGTCATCGACTGAGGCAGCTGCAATGTCCTTCATGAAAGTCAGGGTTGACGGGAGGAAACACAGGTGGGCCTTCGTCGTGTAGGCATGCCACACCAAACCCCCCACGACTTTGAAGATCTCTCTTGGTGTAGCGGGCTTCCCCCCGACAACTGCCCTCAACTCTGTCCCCGACAGGAACTTCTCCAGCCATGATTCGTCTGATCTGTAGCGGTGGTTTCTCAGATCGAACGCGATCCCGAACGAGGTGAATCGCTGCACCGGGTGCCCGTAGTCTGGGTCATCGAGGTTCATCACAGCGTTGGTCTCGGCGCACCGGTGGAGGAAAGCGTCAAACGAACTCTGTACTCCTTCCTCCGACCCCCCCAACACAATGAAGTTATCCACCCACGTGGCCCCCTCTTCCTGTGGCAGGAGGACCCGGGCGGAGCGGTGCGCGATGCAGGGTGCGAATGACCACCCCATGCACAACGCTTTCAGACGTGTGCGGACATAATCCCCTCGACGGTCACCCACGTTCACCCCGAAGTATTCGCGGATTTCCGGGTGCACGGGAAACTGGTAGAACCAGCTCTTCCCATCAGCCAGTGCTGCCCAGCTGTGCGATGTAATTTGATCTATCACGTCGGTGATCGGAGGGAGGCGCATGTCGAATGGGTGCGTCATGAGGGCGTTGAGTGGTCTTCCATCCAGCACGAAACGCAAACCCCCCGACTTCTTTGGCACTGTGAATGCGTGCAGCACCAAACTCTGCGGGGCGGTCTCGAGGACTTCGAAACCGATCAAAGCGCTGAGGTGTGTCCGCAGATGTCTTGAGACTTTGTCGCACGCGTCGGGCTGTGATTTAATCCGCTTGATGGCACCCGGGATGAACTTCGAGTAGAATGCCGCGGGGTCCGTGATCATGTCGAGGACGCCGTCAAGCTCCCCTGTGGTGTCCAGCTCCCGCAGCCTGTCGAGGTTCAAGAAACTGCTGCAGATCGGCGCGATGTAGTCCGTGCCCGGCGCCGGTGTGGATCTAGTGGCGGGGGGCCGCGCCCTCCGAGATGATACCCTCACTGCGAAGCAGTCGTCGTACAGCGTGTCCAGGCCAGGCCCAAACGTGTCGTCATGCAGACCCGAGGCATCGACCTGCTCCTGTGACCCCTCTGGTGGAATGCTGCCGTCCCTCACGTACTTTCGCGTTCTAGGTAGCCAGGACAGCGAGGGGATCTTTGCCCGCAGAAGGTGATTGGTCACTGTGTCCCCGTTCCGCGCATTTTTCGGGACGTGGCTGCCGTGCGTGACACCTGCTCCAGCGCCGCTGTCGGGCAGTACCTCAACATGGCCTCCTTTGTTGCGTGTCTGCTCAGTGTTTGGATGTCGTCCAACGGCGTCCCCTGCAGGGCCAAATGATGTATCGCTCCCCGACGTAGTGAATGTGGGGTCAGAGCAGGGTTGATGCGTTTCACCGCCCTCGCCACCTTGTGGTAAGACACCCCCTCGAAAAGGCACTGCAGGGGGCTCGTTGTGGATGACAGGAGGCGGCGGAGACGTCCGAGCTGTTTTGGTGGCAGCTCCAGACCCGTGAAACGACCGAGCTTCCATGGGTCCCCCTTTGTGTTGCACCACTGCACCGCCACCACCCCGTCCGCCCGGATACGCACCTCCTTCGCCAACAAACCCCGCACGTCTGCCAGACGCGCCGCCCCCGCCCAGCAGATTGAGATGGCCAGCTGTACTAAACTCCGCCTCTCCGCTTCGATGATGTCTTCCACCTCCGGTGCCGTCGCAGGGGGCTTCTGCTGCTGGGCCCGCAGAGCACCCTGTTTCTTGAGTCCCCTTCTGTAATCCATGAGTTCCTGGCTCTCCCCGAGCTGCACCCCCTCGTACCGCTTCAGTGCCGCTCCGATGTTGACCGTGTACTGCAGCGCTGTGCTCCGTGTCCTCGAGTCGATGCATCGGAGTTTTGCCGTCCAGAGGATGATTGCCATGTCGTGGGAGATCCGCCCCCGCCCCTTTTCCCAGTTTTCCTTGAACCTTCGGTACCGTCTGTAACAGCTCCTGATGCTGCGCCAATATGACTCCGAGAGGCAGTCCGCCAGTGTCTGCCTTGCCGATCTTAAAATCTTCTCTCGCTGAGTTGTTGTCAGGGGGGGTTCTGTTGCTTCCCGCTGCATCGGTGCGGGAGGTGGAGGGACCGGCCTCAAGGCCAGTCACTGCCGGTCCTTTCCCGGCTTTCCGCCCGGCGCCTTTCTGTCCCAGTCACGATCGCGAGTCGTAGGTGGTGCTGCCTGCTTCCTGTCGCGGCTGTGGGCCGGGACGGACCTCTGCTGGCGTGAGTTCCGGTAGTCACGGTCCCTCCTGTCCCCGTCCCGTCCGCGGTGCTCCCCCTCCTTCTTTGCCTCTTCAGCCACTCCTTTCAGCAGGCGCCGCTGGGCCGTCTCCGAGAAATCCTTTGGCGCGATGATTTCAGCCCTCGCCACGTACTCCCTCCGGTGCTTCGGGCCGTACAGCCCCAGCTGCGTAATCCCTGTCAGCTGGTTGATGTTGGAGTGCAGCATGCGGATGATGCCCTCCTTCGGGGGTTCGCCGTCGGTGATGAGGTCCAGTGTGTTCGTCAGTGTGCTGAGATACTGTGCGACGTCGTACTCGTACGCCTTCGCGTCCTCGATGTTCACGGGCAGGGCGTCTTCCCTGAAGGCCTTCCTGCATCTGTCCCGGATCTTCTCCCGGATCGCGGGCACCTCCAGGTCCCGCCATGTCCCCACTGTGTGAGGCGAGAACTCCGGTGCCAGGGTGGCCCCCAGCTGCTTTTTGAGATTTTTAGTCTCAAACTCCAGTTGCTGGATCCGCAAAAGGAGGGGGGGCTTCTCGCGCTCTAGCGTGTCCACCCGTTTTGCCAAAGCGGCGATCGTCGCGCGCAGTTCCCCCTGTGTGTCGACACCCGGCTGCCTCAGCGACGACTCGTCGTCCGACGCCCCCAGCGACGCGTCGTGGGGGTCCTCCGAGAGGGACAGGGAGTCGGGATCCCGAGTGTCCCCCGGGGGATTGTCGCGATGTTGCTCCATCGCGCACATCGGGCACACCCACGTCGGTTCCCCCAAACCCTGCACAAAATCCCCAGACACGTTTTTCGGGAGGAAAGCCCGGATGCAGGTCTTACAGGCCGCCCGCCCGCAAGTGCTGCAATGGCCCCTTCCCCGCGAGGTGTGCTCCGCCTGGCAGTGTGGCGTGAACACGCAGGTGTCCACTGCCACTTCCGGATCCCCGTACCCCGTCACGACTGGCACCCCCAACCAGTCCATGTCGTGGGGGTGCATGTCCGACATGGGTGATCTAGCACCTGCGTCGAGTCTGCTCTGATCGCTCTGTCGTAGAAAAATTCGGTGATCTAGCACCTGCGTCGAAGTCTGCTCTGGTCGCTCTGTGGTAAAAAGCGGTGATCTAGCACCTACGTCGAGTCTGCTCTGATCGCTCTGTCGTAAAAAACTCGGTGATTTAGCACCTGCGTCGAAGTCTGCTCTGGTCGCTCTGTGGTAAAAGGGGTGATCTAGCACCTACGTCGAGTCTGCTCTGATCGCTCTGTCGTAAAAAATTCGGTGATCTAGCACCTGCGTCGAAGTCTGCTCTGGTCGCTCTGTGGTAAAAGGGGTGATCTAGCACCTACGTCGAGTCTGCTCTGATCGCTCTGTCGTAAAAAATTCGGTGATCTAGCACCTGCGTCGAAATCTGCTCTGGTCGCTCTGTGGTAAAAGGCGGTGATCTAGCACCTGCGTCGAAGTCTGCTCTGGTCGCTCTGTGGTAAAAGGCGGTGATCTAGCACCTACGTCGAGTCTGCTCTGATCGCTCTGTCGTAAAAAATTCGGTGATCTAGCACCTGCGTCGAAGTCTGCTCTGGTCGCTCTGTGGTAAAAGGCGGTGATCTAGCACCTACGTCGAGTCTGCTCTGATCGCTCTGTCGTAAAAAATTCGGTGATCTAGCACCTGCGTCGAAGTCTGCTCTGGTCGCTCTGTGGTAAAAGGCGGTGATCTAGCACCTGCGTCGAAGTCTGCTCTGGTCGCTCTGTCGTAACAAACCGTGATCTAGCACGCACTGTTTTCTGCCTGGAAACGCCTGATCGCGAGTTGGCGATTAGTAAATCGCTTTATTTTTTTTTTTATTATTATTTTATCGCTGGCGCTAGTGATGTCGGCTGGCAGAAAAAACACACAACAAACCCCCCCCCCCCCCCCGCGTGTCGAGTGACCTTACCTGTCTGAAGTACAGAAAATGTGTCGGGTTGGGTGGAGCATACACACACACATACACATATGTTCACACAACACAGGGCAAACCGCACAAACGTGTTCACACATCCGGCATCCTATGCGAAATACCCGCCGCTCCCCGGGAGCTGTTGCGGGAACCATCTGCTCTTCCGACCCACCGAGACTCTTGCCGTATTTTCTCTACCACACGGGGTGTGTTTTACCAAAAAAACCTGATGGTGGGTGGGGGGGCAGGGGGTGGGGGGCCGGGGTGACTCTGCCAGCATCACCTTCTACCGACGCCAGGCTGCCTTGCTTTGGGCTTGGCAAGGAGAAGCGGGTGGTCACCTCAGGGGGGGGGGGGGGGGGTGCGGGGGGGTGATTTTGGCTTCCCCTGCCTTGACAGACTGGAGAGTGCTTGGATGGGGGTGCGTCCCTTGCAATCCGCAGTCCCCTGTTCCACTGAGAAGGTGAAAAGGAGGCCACACACACACACACACCACACACATGTGAACATTCTTTTTTAGAAAGTGTAGGTGTCACTTGGGAGGGGCAGGTCGGTAACCCGCCTTCAGACCCAGAGTAAAGCACGCCACTCACTCACACTCTGCACGTTAATCTTTTAGTGCGAGCGAGCTTTTTAGTTTAGTGCAGGTCGCACCGAGCGAGCTCCGGTGCTGCCTCCACTGTCTGTTACACTCACACACGCACATGATTGTATATGTCGCGGTGGAGCACACCGAGCACGCTCTGCTCTTGATGTGATCTCCCCCGCAACACACGCATGCGCGCACGGGTAATTTTTTAGAAGGTATTGAGGGGAGGAGGGGGATGTGGGGGTGGCGGTGCCCTGCACATGTGGCAGGGCATAACCGAGCCCAGCTGCTTTGAACACCCACCCACTGCCTTCCCCTTATCAGGGGGCAGCAGGGCGGATCAACAGCCCACGCCCCCCGACCCCCCCCCCCCACCCCCCAGTGTAGCGAACAAAGGGCACTCCCCACCCCCCCACAACAGGGACGCCCGTTTCACACACACAACGCTCAACCCCAGGCGACACACCAAGCCAGGGCGGCTGTCTCCAGAGCCCTTGTGGTGCCACTGCCTGCGTACACCCAATGCAATTCGCCGGCGTTTTCTCAGGATGCTGTTGCGCTGGGCACACATGCCTTAGCTTATCTTGCGTATTGCGCATTGTCAAGTCGGTGGGGGTGGTGGGTGGGAGAGATGTGGTTGGTGCCCTGAAGAGGCCGATTTGCGTACTTTCGTTGGGGGTCTTCGCCGCAGTGCGAAAACGGTGCGTTTTGGTGCATTACCTCCTATCGATACATAGGTGAAAATCGCCGAAATTTTGCCGGCAGCGAAGGCCCCCATCAGGCACTTCTGATACGGGTTTCAGGAACACCACAGTGGGACTGGTATTTCTTTTGGGATTGACAACCTCCAGCCTACGACGGAAAATCCGACCAGACTGTGGTGTGCTGCCAAGGTGTGCACAACAGGCATACTGTTATTTGGTGGGGCCGAGGGGAGTATCAGGGACATAAAGTGCGACGGTGGAGGGAAGGTGGGGCGCAAGGGGATGTTGTTATGGAGAGAAGAGTAAACGGCATAAGTTCGACACACACACACACACCCAAGAATCCTTTTGGAAAGCGTTGGTGGCACCTGGTAGGGGCAAGCCGGGAACGTGCCCTTCAAGCCCAGAAGAAATCGCACGTCGCTTCACACACACGTGAAATATTTGTGGTGTGGAGCACACCGAGCACCTGCTCTTGATGTGATCTCCACTGTGGCGACACACACACGTTAACCTATTTTGTTTAGTAAGTTGCACAAGAGGAGGAACCCTCAGCACACACACACACACCCTCAGTCTCCCTTCCCGACAAGCCGGAAGGGGGCAGCAGCTCCACCCCGACGCTGCTCGCAGCGGTGTCTGCTGCCAGGTGGGAGCTCGGGCGGGCGCGTGTGTAGGGAGGGACTCCTCCTTCTGTTCGTTATTCTTCCAGTGGTGTTGGGTCCGCCCCCAGGCAGCGTCTGTTTCCCCCGGCCAAGAGCCACACACACGCCAAAGCAATGTGCAGGCAGTCGTGAGTGGTGTCCGCCTCACAGGGAAACGCATGCCCAGAGAACAAGAAGAAGGGCGAAGGTGGAGGGGGGGTGGGGGTGGGGGCGGAGGGGGGATATTGGGAATATTTCACACACGGCACCTGCGATTTTTGGGATCATTGGTGGGGGGGGGGGGGGGGTAGGGGTGGGTCACTGCACCTAAAAAAGCGTGTACATTGGCCAAATTTTGAGAAACGAGTTTTTGACCCTCAAAAGGTGATTCTGCTGGCAGAAAGTGCCCAATATGCTCCGGAAACTCATTTCCGCCCACTCCCAGGGGGTGGTATGCCCCCGACGATGCCGTTTTTAGCGACCAAATTTTTTGGGACAGAACTTGTACCTGAGGCTATTTGTGCAGTCTGCTTATTTCCGCTGTTGCCCTTTGTATCACCCTCAGTGACTGCCAGCGGCGCCGGATGGCCCTCAGGAGGTCCGTCCGTAGTTCTGGTACATGAATTGCGTCCTGCATAACGCCTTGCTCGTCGGCGAGAGCAATCAGATCTGATTTCCTCTTCCTTTGAGACTGGCCCGTATCTCAACTGTAGATTCCGGAGACCCCCTCAATCCAGTCATTTGTGACTCCCAATCAGCCTCAAATTTGACAATGCAGACATGCCTGAGTACTTCCCGACAATACCGTTGAGCGGAAGTTGGGGCTGGAAGCTGAGACGGGCAAATCTTGCGCTTCTGATGTGCGATATTTCTGGGCCACTTCTTGTACCCGTGCCTTCTGTACCAGGTGCCTGTTCCAGTCCGCTGCCTCCCATCAGAGGAGGCATCTGAGAGACTCTCGTATGGCGTCCCTGTACCACATGCTCACAGGTGAGGTACCACACCCGAGGACGCGCTCCTTGGCAACGGATGCACCCGTGCCACAGACCAGCTGCCGTAAGCTCCCGAAGAACAGCGTCAAACGGGACACGAACTGTACCATACTTCTCCCACAACTTTTCCTGGTGCGATCACCTCACATTGGCTTGCCTTTTGGCCTCTGGAGGGCACCGAGAAGCTGTTATGTTTCAGAACAATCAACGACAACAGTTCTTCTGTGCATCTGGCAGGTTGAGGTGTGGTTGCTCTGCTTGATGTGTCCTGTGGAGTGCAGCCCAGGTACAAGTTCTGTCCCAAAAATTTTGGTTGCTAAAAACGGCATCGTCAGGGGCATACCACCCCCTGGGAGTGGGCGGAATTGAGTTTCCGGAGTATTTTTTTTTTTTGCGGCCTGTGTGGTTGTCTTCGTCGTTTTTCTTCTGCGACCGGACATCCCCTTCTGGAGACACCGATCTACACTATGAACCGCTAGCTGATGCTGGAGCTTTCGGGAGCCTCTGCGAGTGGGTGGCCACGTTTTCTTTGGTGGACGCATCCAAAAGGAAATAAAGAAATAAAGAACCCGAAAAGAGGTCGAGGCACCCGCTCCACACCAGCATCTTGGGGCTGGGGGTTCACAGTTCACACAGGTGAGGATCAGTCCTCTGTGAGGCGCTTATCCTGAAGACGTTCCAGTTCCCCAGTCGGTCTCCAGAAACTCGGGCCGCGTCTGGCGCTGTATCGCCTCGGCGGGGCTGTCGTCCCTTACAGTCTTCTCTGTACGAGGTCATCCACAGGCTGCACACCTGCCCCGCGGCTGTGTGGCAGTCTTCGCGGAGTGCAATGCGAAGGTCTGGCCTGACGTGGTGTGACTATTTAGACTCCAGGTGTCTCCACCCTTCCTGGTCTGGGGAGCCTCGGTACCCAAGCCGTTTTAGGTCATGCTCCGGACCACGGCCGTGCTAGACTCCTGGTGCAGGCACCCGTCATGGTCCGGGGACGGCCCCCCCAGGCAGTTTAACGTCTTACCCAGGACTCTGGTGGAGATTGAGGGTACTTTGGGCACTTTCTTGGGCACTTTGGGGACTTTCTGGCACCAGAATCACCTTTTGGGGGAGAGTATATTGGGCACTTTCTGGCACCAGAATCACCTTTTTAGGGTCAAAAATGCACATCTCAAAAATTGGCCAATGTTTCCCCCAGTGACCCACCCCTAGGGGGGGGGGGGGCACTGGAGGCTTGGTGAGCAAATCACCGTGGCCGTCGAAACGCACGTGTTAACCCTTTACAGCCCAAAGTATATATACATGGTATGACAAAGATCTTGCAAGAAATGTTAAGATATCTCGAAATTTCTTAAGACGTCTTAATGTAATGCCGAAAGGGCCATTTCTTAAAGATTTCTTACTGATTTCTTACTGGGGGGGGGGGGCAAATACAAGCATATATGCTTGTATTAAGCGTGCCAGCTCGCATAATGCGGGGCTTTCTGGAAAAATTATAAATGGCTATACTGCGAATACAAGCATACTAAAAACCCAATTTTTGTTGACCAGGCTAATACAAGCATATATGCTTGTATTAGCCTGGTAGAAAAAATTGAAATTTTGTGGTGGAAACCCCCCAAAAACCCCAAAAATACCCAATATTTTCTACCAGGCTAATAGAAGCATATATGCTTCTATTAGCCTGAAAATTTTATATAAATCCGGATTTTCAAAATATGCTTGTATTCGCATGTATGCTTGTATTAGCATGTATGCTTGTATTTGCCCCCCCCCAGTAAGACGTGTTTCTTACAGGGGGGGGTCAAATAAACGTACTTAGTTGAATAGTAGTACTTAGCCGAATAGTAGTACTTATTTTTTTGGGGCTCTGGGGCACGTTGGGCCGTTGAATAGTAGTACTTACTTTTCACCCTTTTTTTTTGGGAAAATTTTCCGTTTTTTTTGAGATTTTCTTTTTGGAGACACACAAATCTGCAAACTTTGGGGCAAGGAATGGGGACAACGGGGTCTATTGGTGCCACTTAGGGGAACCAGGGTGCACGGGGTCCGTAGAGGGGGGAAGTGACCTACGCTCAAAGATATGTCGTGACGAAGGGAATCGGGGCATCCCCCCTCAGACACATACGGACGGGAAACCAGCGAACCCGCAAACTCCTGCGGTCCAGAGGCATCAGAACCACTGCTGAAGACCGCAAACCCGGAAACCCGCAAACTCCTGGGGTCCAGAGGCGTCAAAATCACTGCTGAAGAGCGGCGCGCATTAAACGACTCCTCATCTACGGCGTCCGCAGTCCCTACCACCAACGAGAAGATGTGGACGGATGGCCCCAGACACACCTCACCATAGATGTAGCCTTCGAGGACCAGCTGAGCCCACCCCCCACCCCCCGCAGCCCCCTTCCCTGACGTTGTTTGACATTCTCTCCTGTTGTGCAGCACTGATCAACACACGCCCGCAAACCCGCAATCCAACTGCCCAGATTTCACCATCCACCAACAGAGCCAATAGCTTCGGCTGGTGTCCGACATAATGATGACGTCCGATGCTTTCATGTGCCTCCTGCTGATGGAATGCCTCCTGTTCAAGATATTCGAGGATGGGCCACCGCCATGCGCTCCCCGGCCTTCCTTCAACCAACTGGCCCGGGCCAGGGCACGCTGGTAGCCGAGCGCTTGCGGGATATGGGGTACGTGCTGAAGGTGTCGGGTGAGGAGGACGGGTTCGTGAAGAGCTCCCTTTGTCCGGACCTCACCTTCGCACCAAGCACAGAAACATCCCCTGAGGCTGGTGGTGCGGACCTTGAACCTGGGTTGGACGGGAAGGCAAAAGAGAGCACAGAGAAGCAGTCCACCCAAAAGAAAGTTGTGTCTCAGCCAACCCAACAGTCAAGCATCTTGGCATGGGCGAAGCCGGTTCGTGTGAACTCTCTCACACAGACACAGCCTTCCCAGTCCTCCCAGTCCTCCGAAAAGAAGCGCGCAGCGTCCCCGACCACCCAGACTCCCAACAAACACCGCAGGCTCTGCAAAGGGTGTAGGAAGCCTGGGCACAACATGCAGACTTGCCCCAGCAAGCCCAAGAACTTGAAGAAGAAGTAAGTTGGGGCGTGCTGGTTGTGGCTTGTCTTTTTCACATCTTTTTTTAAGCATCAACGCACCAACCAACCACCGACAGTGAAGCTGACAGCTCTGATGAACTGTGTATGCTTTCACTAACTCAACAAGAATGTCAACCAGGGGGGGGGGGGGGGGGGGCAATACAAATCAAAACGGTACGAAACCAAATGAGGGGCGAGTGGTAGGACGAGAACAGAGCGGATACTCGACCGGAAGGCAGAAGAAGTGAGAGACGGACGACAGCAGTGGCCAGCGCGCCCCTGGTGGACCAAACAGCCCCGCAGAGCCCCTGCAAACAGCGTTTTTAGGAAAAGTTGAATAGACGTACTTAGTACGTCTATTCGCTCGCAAACTATTTATTAATTTTCTGGCGAGGTCGATTTAGGCCCGCGCGTTCGCCGAATAGTAGTACTAAGTACGTTTATTTGACCCCCCCCTGTAAGAAATCTTAAGAAATCCTGCATTTCTTAAAAATAATGGGGGTCATTAATTTAAGAAATTTAATGCAGCACCTGCATTAAGACGTCTTAAGAAAGAAGTGAAAAGATCCTTTTCTTATTAAGACCTTTGTCATACCATGTATTATATATATACTTTCGAATTTTTTCATTTTGTCCCGAATGACGAAACGCAGAAACTCTTTTAATCGTGGAATCTACGGCGAGATCTGACCCGAGAAACAAAAAAAATTGGTTAAATTTGATGTGATCGGTTGCCATTACTGGCAAAAGTACTTTTTTCGCAAACTTTTTTGCAGGGGGTCCCCAAGGGGCCTTCCCTACCCTGACACGAGCCTGTGTAGGGCACGTCTCCCCCCCTCTTCTGTCAGCTTGCCAGGCACACACTCCGGTATTATTCATGGACACAGGAGACACTAATTCCAATGGAAGATCAGAGTAGTGACGGGGGCAGTGCCCTCTGCTGTGACCTGTCCGCGAAAGCCGGACTCGGAGTCTGAGGTGTCGGACCCCGAGTGGGAAGAGACCGATGAGAGCCTGGACAACATCAGATTCAAGGGCTGCAAGACGGGGCCGACCCTCTCAGGCGCGAAGAAGATGGGTCCCCTCGCCCTCTTCAAGAAGTTCATCACGGACGAGCTTCTGAACGACATCGTGCGACACACGAAGCAGTACGCTGCAAGAAGGGGGGTGGATGTCTCGCTGGACAGCAGGCTCCTGAAGCGCTTCTTTGCCGTATTCCTCGGCATGGGCCTCTGCGAGAAGGGCGACATGCACGCGTACTGGCAGACTGGGGAGACCCTCACCGCGACACCGGGGCTTGGAGCAGCGATGGGAAGGAATCACTTCCTTTCCATCGCTGCTGCATCGGGTGGATAGGCATTGGTGAATCGGCAAAATAGTTCGCAAGGAAGGCTCCTCATCCCTACTCCCAACACCTCTCCCCACGACCGCCCCAGCTCTTCTGCGAGTAATTGCAACAAATTTTTGACAATCTTTAAAAATTTGTTACTCGGGAAATGTACTGTGAGAGTTCTATTCACCGTGCTGCATCATTTTGAAAACATCGGAGCAGAACTGTGTGTACTTTGAACTGAAAAAAATCCTGATTTTTACTTTTTTTATTGGGCTGTAAAGGGTTACTGGGGGGGGGCAATTAATCGTGCATAGTCGAATAATCGTGCATAGTCAAATAATCGTGCCTTTTTGAAACAGGCATTTATAAAGTTTTTTCCGCTGAATAATCGTGGGGTGCACGATTATTCACTTTTGGCTATTTTCGGTCAGTTCTGGAAGAAAAATGAGCAATTTTTCCCGCAGAATTTTCAAAAAACTCGTTCTTTTGAATGTTGGGAGCCCGTGCGGATCGTGGTGGGGTCATTTCGACCATGGGGTGTCTGTCTTCACCCGTGACTGGTCGTCACCATTTTGGCTCATATTCGTCCACATGTCCGGCCTTGAGCCCCCAGTTTCAACACGAAAATGAGCCCAGACGGTCACTGCCAGTAAGGGGTGAAGACAGACACCCCATGGCCAAAATGACCCCACCACGATCCGCACAGATTCCAAATATGCAAACGGACGAGGTTTTTGCGATGTTTGTCCCCAGAACTGACCAGAAAACTTGCAAAAGTGAATAATCGTGCACCCCACGATTATTCCCCCCCGTCAACTTTTTGCCTTTTTTTGGGCCCCTCAATTATACCCGCCCGTTCGCCAATTAATAGTGGAGTGCACGATTATTTGCCCCCCCCCCCCAGTAACAAGACACCTGCTGCCGCGGCGTGGAGCAGAGCACTGACGCGGTAGCAGGGCTTGCGTAGCACAGAACACAACACACACCCTGGCACGTGCAGCTTTTGAAGGAATGGGGAACACACTGAGCGCGCTGCTCTTGATGCGGCCACCGCTGCGTGCACGTGACAGGCACAAATATAACATGGAGGTGACGAACCCGTAAAGGGTTTGAAACCGGGTAGAAAAGCCAGGCAGACACACCACCAGCACATTTCAGGATGTATCGGGAACCAAATGGGGCGGCAAAACGGCGAAACAAAACGGCACAGAGCCGTCTGCACCCCATTCTTCTCCCGAAAAGCCGGACGGCGCAACGAGATCGCCTCTGACGGGCGGGCTCGCGAGAGCGCTCACCCTGTTAGCAAAACTAACGTGCAATACGCCCCGCCAGCCCACCCATCAAATCAGAATCTCATGCACCCGCTGTCCTTTCCCCCCCACCCTATTTAAGCATCCCATGCTGGCGTGGTTCCACCCTCCACACCCCTGAGAGGGGCTGTGCCACAACTTTTGGCATCGTCTCGATTCGGTTGCTGCGCCGTTAATGCGGTTACGATGTAATGTACAGGCGAGGGAAGGGGGGCGGGGCGACGGGTGGGAGGAAGAGGGGCCCCATGTGTGCGTGGGGGGCCACATGAAACCAAGCTGGTCGAGCATACTGTGTACGGGGGGGTATGGTGTACGGCGGTAGGGGCGGTGGGGGGACGAAGGCCTTGGGATGGGAGCAGGTGTTTGTTCAGAAAGAGGGGGTGGTGCGCCGGGGGAATGGGGTAACAAGCGGACCATCTCGTGCCGTTTTGCTTCTTGAGTGGCGTTGAAAAAAAGGGCGGGGCTGCTCTGGCACACCAAGCTGTGTGTCAAGACGAGACCTTTCTAAAATGCTCGGGTTGTGGTGTTCACTTCCCTGCACTTCAGAGCCAATACTAAAGGCTTTCTGTGGGGGTCTTCGCTGGCCGTTATCCTCCGTCAATCTCCGTCAGTTTTCAGCTACCGTATACGTAAATATTATGGAACGTAAATATTATGGAACGGGCCCATTTTTGGCCGGTCCGTTCCATAATATTTACGTTCCGTAATATTTACAGGGCCAGTTGGGGACTCGGTGGTGAGGACGGCTTGCGTCAGGAATCGCGCGAAAAGTGCACGAGTAGGTCCCGTCAGGGACTCTGTATGCCGTCCGATCACCTGGTCCAAGTCCCCGAGTCGCAGAAAGCCCTGTAAATATTATGGAACGAAAAAAATCTGGAACGCCAACCCACCAGCGTTCCAAAATATTTACGTTCCATAATATTTACGTTCCAAAATATTTACGTATACGGTAATTCAACAGGAAATTCACCAAAATGCACTGACGGTCACCCCGTAGCGAAGACCCCCTGTTATTTGAACAAATTTCGGTTATGCTTCAAGTTAGAGAGGAGGAGGGGCAAGGAGAAGGAGAAAGGTGGGGTGACCCGTATCGTGTCCCAAGGAGCAGGGTAAGCTGAAGCCCCTATTCAGTTCACTGGGCATAGGTGGGTGGGGGGGGTCGGTTCGCCTTTCGAGTGAGGGAGTGGGGATGGTTCAATCAGTAGTGAAGAACAAAGAGTAAAGAGAAGTGTGTGTTCCGGCGCTGAGGCTGCTGATGAGCTCCACAAGGTGTGTGCGTTGCTGCCATTTAAGCGGGAGACTATCAAAGCCTGCAGGTCACGACGAGTGCCCCGTGCGGGGAGACAGGGCCCAGGTGGTTCCCTTCTGCATGCTTGCAATGCATGTTGCATCGCAGTACCGTTCGTGGCTCGAACGCGAGACGTTTTGTGCCGTGGGTGGAAGGGCCCCACGGCCATTGCAGGATCCGAATGTGGGGTGCAGACGTTTGAACGTTTTCTTTTTCCTTTTTGGCGTCGACGGCCACCAGCCTGGGCGTGTGAGACACCACAGGTAGTGATGCGACGCGCTGTTGCCAGAGGTGTTGCGACTCCATTGGTATCGACGCAGATCGTCCCAGATTCATGGGAGAACCCAGAGGGACGAGAGATGACGTTTTTTTTGTTGCTGCTTGCTGTTGTGTTGGCGGACTGGCAACACCAACCAACAGGCCTTGGTTCTTTAATGAGTCTTTTCACGGCTTGCTTTTCAACTCGGAGAGGCTTGCGGGAAAATCCGTGACAATCCCTCTTTTTCGCTCTCACGGCTTCGATGCAGCTTCAACTGCACCGCACAGCCCCACAGCCGCCAAAGGGGGTCACGTTCTGGTTGCTAAGATATGATCCATCGGGAAAGAGGCGAAGATGCCAGGAGATACGCTACAAGGAGGAGGACATCAAGATCTGATTTTGTTGACAGGCCGACACAAAAAAAGAAAGAGGGTTGTTGGGAGGGGAGGTGAAACCAAACTAGGAAGACCCTCCTCTCCGGCCCGCACCAAACCCCCCCCCCCCCCCCATTCTTTTTTTGGGCTCAACGTGAATGACAGAGTCGCATGGTCTCCACACACTAAGAAGCGCCACATCAGCTGACTGAGAGGTGGTGCCACACCCAGAGTCGCGATGTCGGGGAAAACAAATGAAGCAGCTTCGGGGAGAGGGCGGGGGCAGAGAAAGAACGAGGCATGCAAAGGGTCGGCACGCAGCCCCCACTCCCACACAGGGCAACACGGCGGGGGTGGCAGCGCATCCACAGACGGATCTGGGCTGTGCTGCCAAAAGGTGGGTCGCCGTGCAACAGCCCTCGGGGAGGGTATATTTGCCACATGCAATGAGTGACCCCTCTTGTGTAGTTCGCGGGCACCACTTCATTTGTGGCACCCAGGCAGGTTCGAGGAGGATGGGGAAAGGAGGAAAGGGAAGATGGCGTTCTGTTGGGCCACAGGCACTGTGTGTGTGTGTGTGTGTGTGTGTGCGCGCGCCACACGCAGATTTTGATGTCCAGTCGCAGTCCTTTGGGAAGGGGTGGGCAAAACAAAATGCCGGGGATGTTCAGCAACCCAGCGCTGAAAACTTGCCGGATAACGAAGATACCCCTTCCCTCCCCCCAACCGGGGCTTTCTTCTATTCGCCAAGCTGTGTGGTGCCGCTTTGAACACCTTTTTGTAACGTTTCTTTTTTGTCCGCGCTTCCCACCCCACCCCACACGGTGACACTTTCTGCCACCATCATTCCGGGCGTGGCAGTCTGAAACACGGCTGTCGCTGGAAAAAATGGATTTGCCGATGAAAAGGTGTTGTGGGGTGTGGACGGGGTGGAGATGGTGTGGATTTGCTTTGCTCTACCAATATGCCAAACCCTGGTCTAAAAACGGCCCGCGTTGCGCGCAGCGAGCCAAGGCAAGACACCCGTCAGTAAGGATGCAGACAGCAGGGAGGGTGTAGATCGGGGGTTGAAGGGATTAATTGAGTCACAAGGGTCACTCCGCACTTGTCTATTCTTGTTTTTATAATACACTCGAATGCCGCACTACGGGCAGCGCACTCCCCCCCCTGTCTCGCCCCACAAGGCGATACGCTGCGGGTTATTGATCACAGATGTGCACACGATGCCTGTGTCTGCACAGACAGACTTCGGGATTTCCTTCCTCCCCCCTCCCTCTCCCCACCTCCCACCTCACACTCGTCCTGCAGTGTGGTGAGGACCCCTCGTCTCCTTTGGGTGCTGCAGCGGCACAGGCATCTGGGGTGGCAGCGAGGAAATCGCACAGGCAGAATGTTTAGCCGGCGTATCACTTTCATGGCACCACATCATATGGTTCAGCAGTTCTTTCTTGCTGCAGTTGGCTCCGGGTCGTGTAATGTATTTCGACGCACAGCATGCCTGGGGAGTGAAAGGGGTCACTGCTATCACTCGCTGCCGTTTTGACCGTGCTGGCTCCCCCAACAGGTGCCAGTCTTGAGTTGTGGAAGCGCCACCGCACCAACTCGAAGAGAAACGGGGTTAGCGGGGTGGTGAGCGTGTGCAGTGATACTCTTGCTCCACGAGAGGGTGTGTGTGGCTGTGTGTGGGTGTTTCTGTTCTCGCGATCGGTGCCTTGCCACTTGTTCCTTCCCTGCCCCTCCCTTTTCTAACTTAACGGCCACTCTTATAGTTTCCTAATAGCAGGAGGAGGTGCGATTGTCCCCAGATAAGGTGGAAATGCAGCGGATGCTCTGGGTAGTCAGCAGTGGTGTGTCAGACGCTGCCGCTCGCGCGGCTGCCACATCACACAGCCAGTGCTCCGCAGTGCTTGTTTGTATTGTATGCTTTGTGCGATGAACAAGACCCACCCGCCTCTTCAGTCAGGTTGGTTCGGCACGCCCAGCCTGGGGAAGTGTTGTGAATATGCAACCACCTCACACGACACCAGGCTGCTCAGGAGGGCGAAGGGCAGGCAGGCCTCACTGCCACAGCTGTGGGTCTGCTTCGCCCGACCGTGAGGGCAGGGTCAACTGGCCCAGCTTTTGACAGGGCTCAGCTCACTTTCCTGCACCAACTCGTTTTAAATTTTACAGGCCTTCGGTTGAGGTGTGGTGGGGGGAGAGGGGGGCTCGGGGGGGGGAGGGGGGGGAGCGTCGCGAAAAAAAAAACAAAAACAAAAAAATGAGGTTCGAAAAATATGGTATACAGAGAAGAGTTGGACTTCACCCACCCACCCACCCACCCCCTCTCCCTTCTCCCCTCTCGCCCTCTCTGGCTCCCCCTTCCCCGGGGCCACCCTTGGTGCAACCAGCGTGGTGTGCCCGGACCTGCCTGTGCTGTGTGATGGGCCTTTGATGAGAGGGACTAGAAAGGGAGAGAGATGAGGGGGAGGCCAAGGAGGGGAGTGGGTGGGTGGGGTGGGGAAGAAGAGAGAGAGAGAGAGAGGGGGTGGGTGGGGGGGTGGGAGAAGCCGTTGCTCTGAAAAAGACTGTCGACAAGCCACCGAACTCCCTCGAGCAACTCCCTGTGAAGGAAACGCCCAGGCAGCGTGTGTGCACAATACAATTGGGCAGTCGTGTGACAGACGGCACGGAGCACAAACACACCAGGCTCTTCCGTGCAACATCCCTCCCCCACATCCACACTGACACTTTTGACCCAGAGCGACGGGCGGTCTCCCTGTTCCCCTTTCCCCCTCCCCCCACCACACCCTCCCCCAATTATGTGCCCCTGTTCTGCAGGGTTTCCCATCCCTGCACACATGTTCTCAAACCATCCTCGCTTTGTGCAAGGGATGAAAAGCCGGCCTCGATCGGGGTGGGGGGGGGGGGGGTGGGCAAGGGGAAGGAAGAGAACCTCACCCCCCACACACACACACACCGTACCCCTCAAAAAGCAGCTAAACACGGAGGGTGTTAACAAGAGGGGGGGGGGATGGGAGGTCATTCTTTGCTTTATGGTTTGCCTTGCGGCGATTTCTTTTCCTCTCTTTTTAGTTTTTTTTCTTGGATTTTCTTCGGGTGTTGTGTGTGTGGATTTTTATTCATGTAGTGTGTGTGTGTGTGTGTGTGTGTGTGTGTGTGTGTGTGTGTGTGTGTGTGTGTGTGTGTGTGTGTGTGTGTGTGTGTGTGTGTGTGTGTGTGTGTGTGTGTGTGTGTGTGTGTGTGTGTGTGTGTGTGTGTGTGTGTGTGTGTGTGTGTGTGTGTGTGTGTGTGTGTGTGTGTGTGTGTGTGTGTGTGGTTATAAAGTTTTAAGGCGGTGTCGCCCTGCACGGGCAGTAGCACCTCCCCTTCAGTATCGCACTCCCGAAGGATTCCCCAACACGACGTGACACCGGTTTCGACGCGTACTCTTCGTACCCCTCCCCCCGGCCGCGTCTCTTCAGCGAAGAACCGGGGATAATCGGACCAGGGCTAGCTAAACCCTGGTGGTGTCACGGGTGGGGTTGGAGAGGGAGAAAAAGGAAGAAATGAAGTTGCGAAAAAGTCAAACACTGACACGTGAAATCAATAAAAAGGGTGGTATATATCGCCCCCTTGCTGCGACGAAGACACTAAATAGTCAGGCCGCTTCAAGAGTCTTGAGGGCTTGAAGGAAGAAACAGGTTGCTGATGAGTCTCAGGAGCAGGCACCTTTTGTCCGCCCACATGACCTTCGCCCGAAGGCGAACCTCGTCCAGCTTGGCTCGATCGCCACAGAGAAGGGGATCATTCTCCGCTGTGGTGAACATCTTAAAAACCGAGGGTGCAGAGGTGGGGCAGCCCACTGGTGCGACAGCAGGCCGCCCCCGGATAGCTATAACTAGTGCATAGGAAGAATACGACGGCACACGCAACAGATGCCGAAGGCACAACGGCGGGTCACTTTTAACCACCAGAGGAGTGGCACTCCCGAGGGGTGGGGAAGGGGGGGTAGTCACAACACTTTCGAAGGAAGAAAAGGGGCAAATGGGATGTTTTGTGCAAGGTAGAAAGGAAGTCACAACATGAGGCAGGGGGGATTGCTCATCAGGCCTGGGGGAATAGAGGGTTTGTGTGTGGTTATGAAGTTTTAAGGCGGTGTCGCCCTGCACGGGCAGTAGCACCTCCCCTTCAGTATCGCACTCCCGAAGGATTCCCCAACACGACGTGACACCGGTTTCGACGCGTACTCTTCGTACCCCTCCCCCCGGCCGCGTCCCTTCAGCGAAGAACCGGGGATAATCGGACCAGGGCTAGCTAAACCCTGGTGGTGTCACGGGTGGGGTTGGAGAGGGAGAAAAGGAAGAAATGAAGTTGCGAAAAAGTCAAACACTGACACGTGAAATCAATAAAAAGGGTGGTATATATCGCCCCCTTGCTGCGACGAAGACACTAAATAGTCAGGCCGCTTCAAGAGTCTTGAGGGCTTGTGTGTGTGTGTGTGTGTGTGTGTGTGTGTGTGTGTGTGTGTGTGTGTGTGTGTGTGTGTGTGTGTGTGGGGGGGGGGGGGGGGGGGGGGTGAGGTTCTCTTCCTTCCCCTTGCCCACCACCCTCCCCCCCACCTCTTCATCAACTCGCGTGCGGCTCGTGCCCCACCTGCCGGCAGCAGGGGGGCACCACAAGAGCCACGGCACAACCCCTCCTCAGTACCTGCTGCGAGAGCGGCCACGCCTCCAGGCACCAAACCCCTCAGAAGAAGGACCCATGGCATCACACGTCTGCTGCAGGCGGTACTTGGTCTGGGAGTCGTTCGACTCGTGCGTCTGCCTCCGGATGTCCCTCGCACCGGTGTTCATGCTCCTGATCTCGCTCATAGCAGAGCGCTGCAGCACACGCACTGCCTGCTTCAACATCGTGCTGGGTGGAGGCGGGTGAGGGAAGAAGAAAAACACAAAGAAAGGGAAAGGCCTTCGGACCACGGGCAGGGGCAGGAGGGCTTCCGTGTGTTGTGTGAGGCCTGTCGGGCGGTGGGTGGGTGGGGGTGGGGAGTCCTGGCTGCACAGGGCTGGGCTGGGGGTGCCTCACGATGCGACAACAGACGGGGCGGGGCGGGGCAAATCACTGCCCTCCGTGCCGCTCGCACAGATCGGGGCAGCCGCCCCCTGCTCGTAGCACAATCTCCATCAGACCTGTGCCCTGGGTGAACCCACAGTGGTCTCGGGGACGCCCCTGGAGGACTGCCCCTCAGGAATACAAGGAAGTTGAAGTGAAATCGGTTGCTGCGATGTCCGTCATTGGGCTAGAGTCGTACATAAGTGAAGTGAAAGTGAAAGTGAAAGCAATACGAACGAATCCGGGTTATTTTTGAACGATTTTAACGATTGTTTTTTGGGGACGCTTCTGTGAGCAATGGGGGGGGTCATGCACTACTCGTCCACTCTCAGCCCCCACCCTGCCACAACGCATTTTGGGAGCACCGGCAACACCCATCACGGCACACAGCACTCCGCGCTGATATTTGTCACGGTAGACGTCCTGCGTGAAATGGGCGTGACCAGCTTGCGTGGCGCCATGGGCGGGAAGTGTCTTGGCAGCGGCAGATATGCCCGCCTCGCCCGCCCCCCGTCATCCTGTGGGGGGGGTGGGAACGCCGCATCCGCCTGCAGCGCCTCCGACGACGGCGCCCGCGACGAGGCTGGCCGCACCTGCGAGACGAGGCTCGCGATGGCAAGGTTGGTCCTCCCGCGCACCAGCGCGCCACCCCCTGCCGCACCCCGGTGCGGGGGGCTCCGCAGGCCACGCATCTCCACATGCGCACCCCTGCGCGGCGCAACCACAGCCGCAGCGCTGCAGTGCGCTGACCCGCTGCGCACAGGGCGCTGCACCCCACCGCCCTTCTTCTGGAACGTCAGCACCGCAGGGCACGAGTCCTGCACGATACCCAACGACTCCAGATACGACTTGCAGTACCACGCCTCCGAGCGCTCCGTCCGTGCATGCTGCTGTGGGGGTGTCGGGCACATGCCCCTGTTTCCCTGCTGCTGCTGCTGCTGCTGCTGCAGGGCTGCCCCCTCATGCGCCCCGTGGACTGACACCAGCCCCGGTGTCCTCCCGTGGTAAGTCTTCTTGCGCTGCCCGCGCGAAGCGGCAGCAGGCACCGGTGATGGCGCAGGATCAGTTCGCACGCTGCCCGCGCTCTGCGCACGCGCGTGGCGGTGCCGCGCGGCGGGGGCGGCCGGGGCTGCGCCGCCGCCCCCGACGATCCCCTCCGAGAGGATGCTGAAGAGCGGCGGGTCGGGGAAGCAGACGGCATCCACCGCATCGGGTGGGACGACGTGCCCCTCAGACTGCGCGGCGATGACAGACACTGCCCAGGATTTGCGCTTGTTCAGCTCGTGGGAGTGGTGCATCGCGGCGGCGGGTGTGGAGAAGCAGAAGTGGGAATAGGGGGGGTGCGGCGGGCAGCTCTACTGATTTGGGATACCAGCCCCACGGTGCGGGGATGCCAGAAGAGACAGTGTAAATGAGAGTGTGGAAAGGTGGGGGAGGGAGACGGCAACGTCACTGCAAGGGGTGCGAGGAGAGAGGGAGCGGCTCAGCCTCGATGATTCTCTGTCACCCGCACAGCACCTCACGCCATCATGGGCAGGACGGCAGCCCCGACCTGGCAGGCTGTGCTGAATGCCGATTGGAATGCGGGTGCAGAGACGTCAGCCCCCGTGTGTATATGTGTATGGTGACCACACTTGAAGTGGGCCGATCCTGTGCGGATCTTGGCCCACTATACACCCTGTGTGCACGACAGGGAGTGATCCTGCAGAACGGAGGTGTGTGAATGCATGCATGCGTGGAGGGGGTGTAGCCACTCACCTCAGCAGAGCTGTCAACTGCACCCGCCTTTTTTTGAAATTCCGAGCAAAACACACACCTGGATGTCATTACGTGGTGGGTGTTCATGCCTTACAATTCGAGAGTTGTGCACCGCGTGATCGCACTGTGTAGTGATAGTGTCGCAATCCCGGCCTGCGTTGTGGCAATCTGCTGTGCGACAAGAGGGAGGGGGTGGGGGTGGGGGTGGGGCGGGGTGACTCCTCGTTTTTTTTGCTGGTATTTTTTTCGGATCCAGGGGGCCACCCACACATGCGCCACCTCAAGTATCCAGACTCAGGCACCGCCCTCCCCCCCCCCTCCATACCCGCCCCCGCTCGGGTTCACAGCAGAGGTGCCCATTCCACCCCTCACACCCCCACCCACTCGACACACATGCACACGCACTCCCACCCGTTTCCCACACGGCATGAGACAAATGAAACAAAAATTCGGAAGGGGTGGGTGGGGGTGGGGTGGGAAGGTGGGACAGAGAGAGAGAGAGAGAGAAAGTGTCGGTGGAATGGGGTGGGGTGGGGAGCGGGTGAAGGAGGGGGGGGGAGAGCGTTGTTCAAAAAAGAAAACATATAGAAAAAAATGGCGTGAGTTTTTGTTCTTCTTTTTTCCTCCTCTTCTTCTTTTTTTTTGCCTGGGAATTTCAGGAAATTACTGAGAAACCCTTCCCGCAGCCATGGCATATATTTGTCTTTTGTTGGACACACCCTCCCTCCCGCATCATCCCACACCCACTTACCCCGCACACCCCTTTCGTAAGCAACGCTTGGATCAGCGGGCCACCAGCATCGAGCAGAAAAAGCCCACGAAAAGACCTGCTGCACGAGAGCCAAGGCAAGCTAACCACCATTGCATACAGCATTACACCAACCTCCCTCCTGTTCCACTGCCTCTCCACACCTCGAACCCCACCCCCCACCCCACCCCTCCGGCACGCCCTATGTGTTCGGGGATTAAAGCTTCGCCAGTACCCCCTCCTCCCTCATCCTCCCACCCCACGCCCCCCTTTTAGGGGAGGGGGGATAAGGGAGAACTCGATTTTCTGGCTGGGCAATAGATTACCCTCCCCTCCCTCCCCCCCTCCCCCCGAAACAACAAGAAAAATAGGGGATAAAAACGAAGTAATGGAAACGCCACACACAGGTGTTTTTTTTGCTTTGTTTTTGTTTTTGTTTTTCGCGCATTGGGTTTGCACACATTCTTTTGTTCTGTTTCTTTTTTGCACAGGACAGCACACACACACACACACACACAGGCCTGATGAGCAATCCCCCCTGCCTCATGTTGTGACTTCCTTTCTACCTTGCACAAAACATCCCATTTGCCCCTTTACTTCCTTCGAAAGTGTTGTGACTACCCCCCCTTCCCCACCCCTCGGGAGTGCCACTCCTCTGGTGGTTAAAAGTGACCCGCCGTTGTGCCTTCGGCATCTGTTGCGTGTGCCGTCGTATTCTTCCTATGCACTAGTTATAGCTATCCGGGGGCGGCCTGCTGTCGCACCAGTGGGCTGCCCCACCTCTGCACCCTCGGTTTTTAAGATGTTCACCACAGCGGAGAATGATCCCCTTCTCTGTGGCGATCGAGCCAAGCTGGACGAGGTTCGCCTTCGGGCGAAGGTCATGTGGGCGGACAAAAGGTGCCTGCTCCTGAGACTCATCAGCAACCTGTTTCTTCCTTCAAGCCCTCAAGACTCTTGAAGCGGCCTGACTATTTAGTGTCTTCGTCGCAGCAAGGGGGCGATATATACCACCCTTTTTATTGATTTCACGTGTCAGTGTTTGACTTTTTCGCAACTTCATTTCTTCCTTTTTCTCCCTCTCCAACCCCACCCGTGACACCACCAGGGTTTAGCTAGCCCTGGTCCGATTATCCCCGGTTCTTCGCTGAAGAGACGCGGCCGGGGGGAGGGGTACGAAGAGTACGCGTCGAAACCGGTGTCACGTCGTGTTGGGGAATCCTTCGGGAGTGCGATACTGAAGGGGAGGTGCTACTGCCCGTGCAGGGCGACACCGCCTTAAAACTTTATAACCACACACACACACACACACACAGCACACACATACGCAGCCATCCCTCCCCTCTCCATCCAGATTGGGGAGGGGGGGATTTTTTTTTGCTGTTTGGCACCGACGTACACAAGGAGGATGTTGTCTATGGGACCCAGTGGGTAACGCACCGAGCACACAAACACGGTGGTTCGCTGCAATCTTCACTCCTACAAAATGGTTCACATGTGTGTGTGTGTGTGAATGTGCGTGGTGACCACGTTTTGAGAGTGGGTGGACCCTGGGCCGGATCTGGACCCACCTTGTGTGAATGTGCGAGGGGGTGTGTATGCATTCCGGAGGGGGCGCGCGGTTGGGCGGGCGGGCTGGGGGGGGGGGGGGGGTGAAAGCGGCGGTCGGGATGTCAAAGAGATGGGGGGCTCGCAAGGTAATACCCGGGCCCCCTGTCTTCCTGGACTCCCTCCCTCCCCTTTCATCCCACCCGCCGCGCCGCCGCCACCGCCCCATTTATTCACTGGGGGTGGGGGGGTGGGGGGGAGGTGGTGGTGTGTGCAGGTGGGAATCTTCACATCATCGGCAGCCATTCATGCAAATCTCATCGTGAAGAACCTCCTGCAACACACACACGTCCCCTCTCTTTGAAGACAGAACACAGTATCACACGAGAAATGTGGGGTGGGGGTGAAAAGAAAGTCATGAAGACGCCACGCACATATCACCCCCTGAGGGTACGGGGGTGTGCGGTCTGTGTGGAGGGGTTGTGTGTCTGTGTGTTTCGAGCACCCAGACTCTCTATGTAGAGGCCGGCACGGGGATGTCAAGATGCGCGGCAACGGCACACACACCCCAATAAACCGGCTTGAAAGTCTGTGCAACACACGCACTTCTCTGCTGTATTGTTCTGTTGGAGCCGGGGGAAAGGGCTATCAAAGCAGATGCACCCCCACCCACCGTAACGCACACTTTTTAAAAATCCTTTTGCTCAGCGTAGGGCGACCGAGTAGACTCCGATACGGCTCTGCACTGCCGCTGCACCAACACCACCATCTGGTTCAAGTATGCCTGGGACTTTGGCCTTTTTGGGCCCAAAAAGGGGTCGGGATTCCACTTTTTCTCCAAGGGTTTTTAGGGGGGGAAATGGCGCGCAATCCCCCTCGCGGGCAAGAAAATCCCCCCATCCCCACCACACAACCAGTGTGAGTGTGGTGTGTGGGTATTGGACGCCCTGTGTGATGAGAGATAGTGGCAACACAACAGCAACATGCCAGGCAAGGGGTGCCAAAAATGGGTTTTCGGGGCGTTATTGTAACGACCCCTTCCTATGCCCAGTGGCACAAGCTCAAGGATTTGGTTGCTCGACATACGGGGGGTCTGGGGGGCGGAGCCCCCCAGCCGCCGGAGGCCACGGTAGTGAGTATCTGTTCCTTGCGCCGTAGTGGGAGCGCGTGGGAGTTGCGGGCGTACAGATTGTTGGATGCGTCCTCCTGAGGCTACTGAGAGTGGTCTGGGTCCCATTCGCTGATGTGAACCCAAAGGACTTGGCTACAAGACAGGCACACGCTCCAGCCTAGTGGTACAGGGGGGTCTGGGGGGCGGTGCCCCCCAGCCGCCGGAGGCCACGGTAGTGAACGCCTGGCTCTTGACTGGGGAACAACGCCGGGTTTTGGCTGGAACAAGCGAAAAAGGGGCGGGTATCCGGAGGATTCATCCTCATCCCCCACTAGAATACCACCTGCCCCCGAAAAACTTCACCCAGAAAACCTGTGGAGGAGAAAAAAAAATTCCCTCCCTATAAAAACCCAAAGAGAAAAAAAGTGCAATCCTGAATCGGGACTTGGACTCCACATTTAGCTTCATACTTGATCTGGTTATCGTTTTTTTTTGTTTCGTTTGTTTTTCGTTCTGCGCCGCCACACATACACACACAGACACAGACACTCTCCTCCCCTGCGGCTCGCCCGGCGGAAAATACCCCATCACGTGTGGAAATCGCTTAATGGATGGCCTCCTGCAGAACAGGTAAAGGCACCCTCTGGAAAAACCCATCACGACGAACGCTGGATTCGGGAGGGGGGTGGGGGGTGGCGGGGGAATTTGTTTTCCGCTGCAACTGCATGCCTGCGCCACTGATGATGCTGGCGCGAAACACCCTCGCTCGAAGCAGCTGTGATCGCCCCTCACTAAAAAAAAATAACAAAGCTTAACAGGGGCAGATGGATCGCACATGCCTGTCAGCTCGGCACAGAACCGCCATTCGAAGGTGGGGGGTGAGTCGTTCTGCTTCGTGCTCAGCAGCGGAGCAAAAGAAACCCTTTTTTTAAAGCACTAGAGGATACCATACAGGCTGGACTCGGTGGGTGCACGCCGATGGGTGTCTGCTGCAACCGCCACTCCGCCCCCCAAGACGCAGGCAATGTCTTGCAGGCCGGCACGGGGGAGGGGGGGTGAGAGGGGCGGAGGGGGGGGGATACGTGTGAGGACAAATCGCGGAAAAAATATCAAATAAAACACGAGAACATAGATGAACCCACCAAGAGGGGACCACGGGGGTGAAACATTGGGAAGGTGTATAAAAAGTCGGGTCAGGGGGTGGTTTGTTTGCCCACTTTGGGGGGGGGGGGTACGCAACCCTGCTTGTTCTGGCAACGAACAGAGGGGGGGGGGGGTTGGGTGGGGTGGGTGGGTGTGGGGGTGACTCGGACAAAGTATGGAAACTCACAAACGAACACAAAACGTCACTCGGGTGAAAAACAGGCATAAACAATTTCATTCAGAGATTCAAGGCTTTACGGGGGCCGATGGGGCCGATGGGGGAATGGCGGGCCTGCGCGAGAGCAGATGAAAAACAATTGGCTCAATCATCTCAGTGGCGGGCCACATATTTTGGGGCGGCCCACAGCTGGTGACCCTGGGGTTCCCGCCTGGGCGAAAGTCTCCCTCTGAAGGTAACACCAGGTCACATTGTGATTTTTTTCTATTGTTTTCTTGTTTTTTTCTTCTTGCTTCGCCCCACACCCCCCCCCCTCCGTTCTTCCGCCAAAAAAAAGTTACGTCATTTTTTTTGTGTTGCCTCGGGGCACGTCCCACACGGAAGGGCCCTCTGACACCCCCTCCCCTCTGCCCTGCCCCGCTGTCATATGACACGAATAAAAGGATGGTGTTGGGGGAGGGAGGGAGGCCGGTTGTAGAACCAACGGTGTGCGGTGTCAAATAGTTCGGACATAGTTTTTTTCGGATTTTTTTTCTCTCTCGGAAGACGTCACACCCCACCCACCCCCTCTTCCCCTCCGCAAGGTGGGGTGGGAAATATCCGGGAAAAGGGTTAAAAAAAAACAGGGTTGTTGCTTTTGTATCTTGCCCCGGCTGCCAATTTGTGCTTGCCAGGGCAAAACATGCCAGGTAAGAGAGGAGAGAGAGAGAGCGGGCTGGAGGGGGGGGGGGGGGGGGAGGGGCCACTGTCAGCACATGTGACCCCCATAAATCCCCCCCACCACAGCCTCGGTGAAAAAATGGAGAAAAAAAAGGTACATGTAATGTAAGAAAGCGGGGGGGGGGGGGGGACGTCCACCTCAAGGGGCCAAACGTAGAAGAATAGTCAAATATAAGTGCAAACCCACGATACAGTTACATCACCGCATGGCAAAAACAGAAAAAAAAATTGGGACAGTGGTGTGTGAGCGTGTGGTGGGCTGGTGGTGGAACTGGCCAACACCATGTCGCCTGCCCACCATTTCGCCACCACTGGCCTCCCGCCCCCCTTTTTGTAGGCATTGACAATCCCCCCAACCTGACGTATTAGATGAACAGGCCAGCAAAACGCACGCATCTCCTCCCAGAGAAGAAGACACATGCAAACCCGGTTCGATGTTGGAACCTCACGTGTTGTTGAAATCATGCAGAAACCGCAACCCGAGGGCACATCCGGACTCCTGCTCCTGGACACAATCGCCAATACAGCCATTCTGCCTCCTGAGAGGATCAGGGCTGCCGTTGGTATGTTTTTTTTCGCCGGGGGGGCGGGTGGGTGTGTGTGGGGGGGGGGGGGGGTAGGGGGCACGCATGGCGGTGGGAAAATCATCAAATTGTGAACACGGTTTCTCAGGTCACACGCCCCGCACATGCTTGGGGGAAGGGGGGGGGGGGGTAGGGGGGGTCAAATGCCACCCTTTTACGTGGACAAACACGATTTTTCAAAAAACCGGCGCAGAGGCCCCAAAGCCCCCGTAAACCCTCCAAACCCCCCCAGATCGGTCCGGAAACCCATCGAACCCCACTTTTCCACCATTCCGGGCACCTCAGGTGCCCGAATTGGGGTACCTAAATTTTGTGCCACCGTTTGGTACCGGACAGTGCCACTGTGTGGGAGGTTGGAAAAGAAAATGCCCCAACACACCACATCTGAGGGTTGCAATGCATGTTGCTTGCCAACCACGTCATCCGGTGGGTGTCAGGCGCTATGTAGGTGGCATTAGCCAGGTCTTCGATGAGTTCTGGCTTGTATATGTACCTCCCTGCCACCATGCACCGGGAGGCTGCCTGTAGGTACGGAACAAGTCCAGATGGTCGTGTGATTCCTGTGCAGCAGTGCTCCACAACCGGGATGTGTTGACAACGACTGTTGCAACACGAGCTGTACATTCCGGGAACACACGAAGTGCGCTGTCGTGGTACCCATTGTGCCAGAATTGGTAGTTGCTGCGGTCTACTTTGCCTGGCCCAAGAGCACTGGTACTGAACGGTGCAATATGCGTGGCGAGGTGAATGCAACGGAAGGGCGCAAAGTCAATACAGCTCTCGGATGGCGGGTGGTGGTGCCACTAGTGTGTGACGTTCACTCGAGGATACAACGCATCACAATGAATCAGCAACCGTGGACCGAGTACAATACGCTCTCTGTGGCTGGTGTGGGGGACAAAGGCAGTGCCTGTGCCGCAGGCAGGGAGGTACATATACAAGCCAGAACACATCGAAGACCTGGCTCATGCCACCTACATAGCGCCTGACACCCACCGGATGACGTGGTTGGCAAGCAACATGCATTGCAACCCTCAGATGTGGTGTGTTGGGGCATTTTCTTTTCCAACCTCCCACACAGTGGCACTGTCCGGTACCAAACGGTGGCACAAAATTTAGGTACCCCAATTCGGGCACCTGAGGTGCCCGGAATGGTGGAAAAGTGGGGTTCGATGGGTTTCCGGACCGATCTGGGGGGGTTTGGAGGGTTTACGGGGGCTTTGGGGCCTCTGCGCCGGTTTTTTGAAAAATCGTGTTTGTCACCCCCATTTGACCCCCCCTAGGGGGGGGGGGGGGGATGGATGTGGGCGCCTAGCGTCACCAGGCTGGCTGAGGCAGGCGCACCCTGCACAACACTGGGTCGCATTCCGCAAGGGCGGACGAAGGCTTCTTCGGACACACACTCACGAGGAGGATGGGGGGGAGGTGGTGATATTCTTTTGGGGCCATCGGGCCCGGACGCAAAACATGTAGGGGGGCGTGAGGGTTGAGGGAAAGATATGTAGAAAAATAGAAAAGGCAAAAAAAAAAAAAGAGAGACTCGAGGAAGTTTTCACACATTTTTTTTTACTAGTTACGAGCGACGAAGCGTAGCGAAGTCGCGAAGTAACGAAGGAAATCGTACGACTGAAGCTTTATAAGGATCACCTTCATGCCACTTCACAGGGGCTTACACAGCCTTTGACACAGGAGTGTGCGCTCAACACTCACACGAAGTAAATATGCCAGGAGGAAGAAGGCGAAGACACCACACAGATCTCATCAGCGAAGAGCTATCGACCATCCACCGACACTCGACAAGACGGAGTCTCCCGCACCACACCGGTGCCGGCTTCGCATTCTGCCCCCGGAACCGACAATTTTTCCCCTTGCACAGCACCCGGAGCCGGGTCCACAGTGTGCCGCCAGAGTTGGCGTGCTCCCGCCTGCACAGTACCCGGAGCCGGGTCAGCAGTTTGCCGCCAGAGCTGGCGTGCCAAAGGGTTACTGTGTGCTTTATGATACCGCCAGAGCTGGCGAGGCCCCCGCACAGCATGCGCCACACGCGGGGGCTGACAATCCAAGCATGCCCCCATCCCATGTTCAGTGCCCCAACCGCCAGACCGGGCGAGGTTCCGCAGGTTTCCCCTGCGGGGCTGCCAGCAGTCTATGCTGTGCATCACACTCTCAGTTCACGGCTCATACGCCTTTGCACAGCCAGCTCCAACAAATCTGCCACTCCGCAAGTGTGTGCTCAACAAAAAGTAGCCGGAACTGTTTCTCCCACAGTTGCTGGACAGGGTGTCTATGAAGCGAAAAGAGGGCGATTTTCGTGCGGAGTGTAGCGCTCATCGCCTGCCCCTTTCATACAGCACCCGGAGCCGGGTCCGCAGTGTGCCGCCAGAGCTGGCGTGCCGCTGTGTCCTGTGTGAACTATGACACCGCCAGAGCTGGCGAGGCCCCCGCGCAGCATGCGCCACACGCGGGGGCTGACAATCCAAGCATGCCCCCATCCCATGTTCAGTGCCCCAACCGCCAGTGGCGAGGTCCTGCAGGCTCCCCCTGCGGGGCTGCCAGCATTCCGTGCTGTGCATCCCACACACCCTCAGGTCTCATGGCACATGCGCCTTTGCGCTACCAGTTCCAACAAGTTTGTCACCCGCCCTCGCGGCGTTCAGTACTCACCACGTCCACCCCACACGTTATCCACACGGGTGCAGGCACGGAGCAGCCGCCTTTGGCAGCTCGCGAGGGAGTACCCCCGACGGTAGGCAGCGTAAGCTCAGATGCAGTGGGAGCCCACGCACAGGGGTTCTCGCGACCGACCGAGCCAGCCCTGTGGTCCGCCATGTCCCCGGACAGGGCCTCAGTGCTGCTGGGCTGGACTTGCATCTTTGAGACGTTTGTTTACATCACGGCTGGGCTCCCTCCCCTTTTTGAGGCCGCGGACGCGGCTCTCTTGGCGATGTCCAAACATATCGATACGCAGACCTGTTCAGGAGGCGTGCGTTTTTTGACCACCGTCACCATCTCATCGGAGATGCTACGTCCTTTGTCCCAGCAGGTCCCTCGGGGGTCCCCCCAGGTGCACGCTAGCTGAGTCAGCTTTGTCGGGCTGGACACACCCTTTTTGCACAAACGCCTTCCGGGCGACATAGCACCGGATGGGGTTTGTCGCTCGTGGAGCCGTTTTCCCCTCCGCAACGAAGCGGGGCTCCCATCCATCCCCCCCCCCCCCCCGCTTGCCTCCATCACACACATCGCCACCCAGCCAGCCGACGCAAACCTCCGGAGCCGGAGCCAAGCCATCGAGTCGCCTGCTCAGCTGCACCGCACCCGGAGCCGGGTCCGCAGCCTGCCGCCAGAGTTGGTGTGCCCCCAGTGTACTCGTTACACCATGGCACCGCATAGTTTGCGAGGCCCCGCACCGTAGCGGGCGCTACGTGCGGGGTTCCATTCAGCATTTCCTGTCGTGCCTCTTCCGCCAGAGTTGGCGAGGCATCCGTACACCACGCGCCACACGCTGCACGGGGCTCGCGACCACCCCCGCTGGAACAAACCTCAGATCCGAACCACCGAGTGGACGAGACAGCCCCCGTGTTCTGCAGCGAAACCATCCTGCAGCGCCCGAGGCCGCAACACGCCGACGCGCCGGTTTGCCCAACGAACCGCCACAAGCTGCTGGCGGCTCTCCGACGGGGGGGCCCCGCAGCTCCGGGCACGCTCTCCGCCGGGGTGCCCTTGTGTATCTACAGAGGGCCGATCCACGACTGACGAGGGCCATGCCTGCTTGCTCGGCACCCTGCCGCTGTTCTGGGCCACCCGTGCGTGAAGGGTTCAATATCTCAGCCTCCGAGAGGGCTCCCGTTACACCTTTCTCACCTGCAGCCGCGATGCGAATCCACATTCAGACAACTTCTCTCAAACTCGATCTGACACGCCGCCATCGTACCACTCCCCTGACAGGATGCTTGCCGTGGATTCACGAGAACTGTCGCCAAAATTGAGGAACTGTTGCCAGGGTCATCGGCGCCAGCAGTTCCGAGGACTTTCTGTCGATCTCAGAGTTTTTCCGCGCAAAGCTCTCAAGAGGAGCCGTTGAGCATTCCTTACAACAGCCACGAATATGTCAAGCCGCTGCTGGATGCCGCCGTCATCGAGGCCCCATCTAGTTCTACCTCCCGCAGCTCGCAGTTGCTTCCGAGGTCGTGCCTCGTACCATCGGTCATATCGACTGCATGCCACCTACGATGGTTTTGCTGGATCTCATCGTGGCCGCCGTGCGCACTGCATCAGCCCTCCTTTTTCCGCCTCCCGGATGCATTTTGCTGCTGCCAAGCAGCTCCCATCGGCGTGGGCGGCAGCTTTATCATCCTCGTCACCCCACTCGATAAGTCGCACTCAGGATGGTGCCGAGCTCAAACTGGGGACAGGGCAGGGCTCCCCCCTCAGAGCTTCGCAGATGTCGGCACCGATTTTACCTTCCCAGCCGCACGTACCGCCGCCCCGGAGCCTGGGTCACTCCTGCCCCGACTCGCCAGAGTTGGATAAATTTACAGAATATAATGCCAGACCGCCTGCGCGAGAGACCTGCGCAGTAACTGGGCGAGCGCCCCAGTTCTACCTCTTTGCTGTCAAGCTGTGCAACATATGGGCCGCTCTCCCCTGCGTAGGGTTGGACACTTAGTGGCGAGCCCCCCCCCTTTCACCTGGGATGCACCCGAGCGGGTTTTCCCCTCCACGGGTAGGCGAGGGACTCGTCGAGCTTCCCACGATGGGAACATCTCCATCTCCGTCTCCGTGTTTTCCTCAACAGTCATGTGGTGTGACGCATTGCACTTGAGTCAGGGGCCGCCCACGATCAGGAGAGGCCCCGCGTCTGCGTCAAGCTGCTCCTGTTTGTTGTCGTTAGTATTCTGCCCGCCACCATGCCGGGCATCGGGTTTTTCGGCCCTGCACGACAACGAACCGGGGTTGCGTCGTCAGCCGATTGGGCCGCTCGGGCGAACCGCACCCCTAACCAGCTGCAGACCACACGTCAGAACCCTCATTGCCGACTGGGGGAGTCTCCAACTCGAGCCAGGGTGAGCCGGAGTCGGGTCTGCAGTCTGCCGCCAGATCGGGCATGCCGGGATACTACGTGCACTGATTACCGCCTGCGCAGCACCCGGAGCCGGGTCAGCAGTTTGCCGCCAGAGCTGGCGTGCCGGGACGCGATGTGCGCTCATTACCGCCAGAGCTGGCGAGGCCCCCGCGCAGCATGCGCCACACGCGGGGGCTGACAATCCAAGCATGCCCCCATCCCATGTTCAGTGCCCCAACCGCCAGACCGGGCGAGGTTCCGCAGGTTTCCCCTGCGGGGCTGCCAGCATTCCGTGCTGTGCACCCCGGGCCACGAGCAGGGCGTTTGCCCCTACTCCGGGGCGCCCCTCCTTTGGGATCACATGCACGACCCGGGGCACTTGTCCCACTGTTCTCGGTCGTCGCAGCTTTCGTCTCCTCCTCGGGGGTAGCGGACGCAGCGCTTTGCCAGCGTGTCTGAAATGATCACTAATGTGTTGTGATAAGTGTTCGTGTCATCGTCGCGAAGGTGCGTTACCTCTGGGAAGGGGATCTTATCGCTTCAGTCTGTTGCCGTATTCACGGTCCCTGAGGGAACCCAGTGTGCGCTCAACAAAAAGTAGCCCGGATCTGCCTTTTTGCAGTTGCTGGGCAGGGTGTTTCTCTTATTATAGCGAAAGGAGTACGATTTTTACTAGTTACGAGCGACGAAGCGTAGCGAAGTCGCGAAGTAACGAAGGAAATCGTACGACTGAAGCTTTATAAGGATCACCTTCATGCCACTTCACAGGGGCTTACACAGCCTTTGACACAGGAGTGTGCGCTCAACAAAAAGTAGCCCGGATCTGCCTTTTTGCAGTTGCTGGGCAGGGTGTTTCTCTTATTATAGCGAAAGGAGTACGATTTTGGCAATCACAGTGTATCCACAATGGAACGACATAACACTCGGCACTAAGATGTGTGTGTCTGCTATTTTTTCTTCTGGCAGGTTGGAAATTCTTGTTGTTGGTATCGGGCACACAGCCACTGGCCCCTACAGGGCTTGAACTATGGTTTTGTTGACTTGTTACAGCTTTAACTCTGTACTGTGGCACCAAGGCTGGCGTGGGTCGTGGCTAGCTCGTGGTCATAAAAAAGCGGGAAAACAATCTGATCTGTTGCGTCTGTCGGCGGGGTTGCGTGCGCGTGGATATGCTACGGGTTCCTTTTTTTGACACCCGCACCCAAAGACCCGCTCACCTCCCCCGACTGCTGCCCGATTGGCTCACGGGTTTTTCTTTTCATCATTTTTGGTTTCTACCCCCCGCCCCAGAAGAACACACCCCACCCCACCCCACCCCCCGCAAAGATAATCATTTCGGGCGGATAGGAGGGAGGGGAACGTCGCTCTTCAAAAAGTTCAGAAAAAGTGAGGACCTCACCTCACACACTGACT